>OZ030023.1:16310000-16562500 GCA_964023405.1 Apodemus agrarius | reverse complement strand
TTAAGTTTACAAGATTCCTCTCTCTACTTTATCCCCTCCCTGCCCCCTTTAGAAAAACAGTGCAACAATCATTTTCAATCAGATCCAAGACCACAGGATTGTTTCTAATTGCCCCATCGGTATCTCCTTCACTCCCGAGAGACTGTGGAATGTTTCCATACTTACCTCATGGGCTCATCATTTAAAGTCCCACAGGCTCCTCTTTGACAAGCTGACAATTATGTCTCCCTGTAAGCTTCCAAGTTTGCTGTAAAGGCCTCAGGGTACCAAACACCCAGAAAACAGACTTTTTATGTTTTTATAAACTATAAAATTGTAATTGGATCAAACTTTGCATTCAAAAGCACATTCTTCAAGAATATTTTATATGCACATAAAACAGAGAAAATGTTAACATTATGATCTTAACTGTCTGCACATTGGAACGAGCTGAAAGTCAGGGAAATGCAGTCCATCTGGGCTCGGCTTTGAAACTAAATTATTTCGAGAGCACAACAGATGCCTCGGGGAGGCTTGACACCGCCCTCTCCGGCTCCCGTTATCAGACGACTCGAAGTGGGGTTGAGGATAGGGGAGAAATGGTCTCATGAGGGTGGAGAGGTGGGAAGGGTGGGGTCGCCTCTTTCTCCAAACCACGGTGTGGCTAACCCAGGAGCCTTAGCTGGACCGCCAATTCTTCCACAAGCTGGGCAAAGCCAGGATGGGCATGTGGTCTCAATGCCAGGCTCTGACTTCAGGTCCCTGGGGGGGGGGGGTGACGGTCCTTTGCGATCCCACCAGGCTTCATCCCATCATGAGGAAAATGGAAACCCTGAATTCTCTAAAGCCCGTAAGCACAGTTGTTCAAGACTATCCATCAGGTCGTTTTAGCCTTGGTTGTGGAGTGGTGGAGCCTGCCAAGCTCAGCTTGAGTTGGTGTCTTGCCCGGGCGGTGGGGGGTGGGGGTGGAGATTGGGGGGGAGTAAAAGGTAGCTTTTGCTTCCCATGGAACTGGCCATTGCCCAGATCCTGCGTTCTCCTGGCAATCAGTCTACTGCTCTTTAATTACCACATTTGCAAAGTTCCTGGTACACTCAGGGATTGGAAATCTGTAAAAGGGACAGTGAGTAAAAGCTGGCCTCCTCGAAAGCAGAGAAGACACAAAGACCGTTTCCATAGGATATGAAAGGTTTAGGCCAAATTTAAAGATGTTCCCTTGAAGAATGTGCTCACAGAATGTGCTAATCAGAGAGGATTAGACAGCATTAAAGACTTGTC
This sequence comes from Apodemus agrarius, assembly GCA_964023405.1. NCBI lineage: Eukaryota > Metazoa > Chordata > Mammalia > Rodentia > Muridae > Apodemus > Apodemus agrarius. The sequence continues at coordinate 16,561,243 of OZ030023.1, read as the reverse complement.
CTGGAAGTCTTACCATTTGCCCTCCCCAAAATCGTACAGGAACATTTTTTTAAAAATTATTTTGGGGTTGGAGAGATGGCTCAGTGATTAAGAGCACTGATTGCTCTTCCTGAGGTCCTGAGTTCAATTCCCAGCACCCACATGGTGGCTCACAACCATCTTCTGATGTGTCTGAAGATGTGAGTACAGCTACAGTGTACTCACATACATAAAATAAATAAGTCTTAAAAATGTTTATTTTTATTTTATGTGTATGAATGTTTGGCATGCATATACCACATGTGTGCCTGGGACCCATGTTATCCAGAAGAGGAAAATGGAGTTATAGGCGGGTGTGATCTGCCACATAAGTGCAGGAAATTGATCCCAGGTCCTCTGCAAGAGTAGCAAAGGCCCTTATCCACTGAGACATTTCTCTAACCAAGGAGTCTTTTTCAGAATATCTTTTTCTTATTCTTTGACAAGTCCATACAAGAATACCATGTATCTTGATCATTTTACACAATATTCCACACTGCTATCCCCCTACATCCTGTAGCATGTTCTCCCCCCCTCCAATGTCTTTTTTGGTGTCTGTGACCTACTGAGTGCAGAGGAATGTAACGGTTGATTAATCTTCCTGGCTTGACCTTGGGCAGGTAAACGTAGCCTCAGTGAGTCCATTAGCACAGTGGCCACATCCAATTCCAAAGCATGCCGGCCTCGTGTGGCTCTGACATTATCTCTAACCTGTCTTCCATGATGTCCACTAAGCACTGGGATGGGGAATGATGTACATCTCCTACTTAGCACTCAACACTCAACAGCCACATGACCAGTTATGAGTCTCTTCGCTGACTGCTATTCACTGCAGAGGGAAGCTTCTGTGGCCAGAGGTGAGAACATCTCTAATCTGCGGATAAGCATAAATATTTATAAAGCAATATTGATATGTCCATTTAGTAAAACAACAGTAGTCAGCTGTCCCATAGGTCCTACGACCTGAATGATGTGCTTTTGACTAGGTTTACAGTATCAAATATGAATTCCCTCTGGTGGCTATAGACCTCACATCCAATCAGAAATCAATTGGTTAGCACCATAACCAATATGCCTCTATTGTACCAGTGGTCAATCTTACCTGGTAAGTCAATACTGGAGCATTCAGAGTTTACCATCAGACAATACCACTGATGACTATCCTCCCATAGTAGCCTGGGTCAAACTTCTTAGTACTATACAAACTAGTCAGTAAAAAAGAAGTCTCCGTGTCAGTTCCAACTCGATTTCTCTGTCTTACTATCAAAGCCTGTTCCATCTTCAGGATTGGGGTTTTATTATTATGTTAATTACTTTGTTGTTGGCAATAAAAACAACATACACAGAGGCAGGAGTGATAGCACACACCCTTTAATCCCCACCCTCAGAAGGCAGAGGTATGCGCAAGAATCTCTGGGAGTTTGAGGCCATCCTGGTCTACAGAGTGAGTTCCGAAGGGCTAAGAGTCCAGCATGGAAGGAAACCATAGCTGCAAGCAAGCTTGGTGGTCGGAGCAGGGAACTGAGAGGTCACATCCTCATCTGCAAAGATGAGGGACCTGGAAGAAACTGAAAGTGGAGTGAGAAATGTTCTCAAAGACTCTAAAAGCACATCACCATGGCACACTTCCTCCAGCAAGGCCAAACATCCCAAACCTTTCCAGACACAGTTACCAACTAAGGACAAAAATGTTCAAATGCCTGAGCCTGCCAGTGACATTCCTCATTCAAACCACCACAACCCACTCTCTGGCCCGATTAGGCTCATAGCCATAGCATAGCAAAAAAAATGTGTTTGGTCCAAGGCCAAAATTACCCATAATCCTTCACAGTATCAAAACTGTCCAAAGTCCCTCCTAAGATTCAAGGCAATCTCTACCCCTTGTAAAATAAAAAGGCAAATAGCATAGTTCTAACATATAATGGCAATATATATATATATATATATATCCATATATAACATATATAATCATTCCAAAAGGGAAGTATAGTGGTATAGTAAGGAGATACTGAATGAAAGCAAGACCAGACTTTAGAAAGGCAAAGATACTAAAGCTCTATGTCTGATCATGGGACTTAAGTTTCGAGGCACTTAGTTAGATCTGCCCCTCCAGATTTGCTGCTTGCATGGTGTCTCCAGAGTATTCTTAGAACTTCCATTGCCCCTCACCTCAGCTTTTACTCCCAGCTAGCCCATCTCCATCCCTACCCCCATGCCCTGTCATCTGACACCAGAGCTAGGGAGGGGCCCCAAGACTGGAAACCAAGCATAATTCTACTGCGTGTCAGATTGAAGCAACAGTATTAAAAGAACAAAACAACACACACACACACACACACACACACACACATGTGTGTATGTGTATATATATATATATATATATAAAACCAGACCAGATATTTACATTTAAAAAACACTTCAAATACCATAACTACAGATATCTAAATCCCATCACAAAAACACAAACATGAACAACCAAGAAAATATCCCTCTTCCAGAAGCCAGCAACACTATTCTATTATGCCTTGACCAAGAAAAAATAATATAGATCAGATTAACTGAAGTACAAGGAAAGGACTTTAAAATATCAGTTAAAGGTATGTTCAAATACATGGGTATATTTATTCATAGCTATAAAGAGGATATAAATAAATGTTTCCATGTAGACCATGAAAACACAACGAGTTGAATGAGATCATGAGAACAATTCAAGATATGAAAGTAGAATTTATAACAAGGAAATGAAATGCTGAAGAAAAGCCAATATTAAATAAAACTCAAAATTAAAAATTCAGGACGTCAACAAAAGTCCCAGAGGTAAGCCTCACTAACAGGTTGAAAGATGTGGAAAAGTTTGGGTCTTCAACACAAAGTAGAACAAATGGATCACACTGCCAAGAAAATGTTAAATCTAAATAATTCCAGGCACAAAACATCCAGGAAATCTGGTATACTATGAAAAGACCACATCTAAAAATAAGAGGCATGGAGGAAGAAGAAGAAACCCAGGTCAAAGGCACAGAAAATATTTTAAACAAAATCATAGACGATTATTTCCATAGCTTAAAAAGGAGATGACTACCAAGGTACAAGAGGCATATAGAACACTAAATAAAACCAGAAGAGAAAATTCCAATGATATATAATATTCAAAATACTAATGTATAGAACAAAGAAATGATATTGAAATCTGCAAGGGAAAAAGACCAAGGGAACACAAAAAGTCAAATCTATTAGTATAACACCTGACTTTTCAATGAAAATCTGAAAACCAGGAGGTCTTGCCTAGTACAAATGCCAGCCCAGACTAATATACCCAGCAAAACTATCAATCACAACCCATGAAGAAAGAAAACATTTCACATTCAAAACAAATTTAAGCCACGTCTTTCCACCAGTGCAGCACTACACAAGGCAATAAAAAGAAACATTCAGTCTGAAGAGAATGTCAACTACACCCAGAAGATAGAAGTAGATAATCCCAGAACAGTAATCAATAAGGAAAAAATCATAACAATGAGGTAACAGAAATGAATTAACACTGTTCAATACTTGCTCTCAATATTAATAGTTCCAGGGCTGGAGAGATGGCTCAGTCATTGGGGGCACTGACTGTTCTTCTGGGGGACCAGGGTTCAAATCCCAGCACCCACATGGCAGCTCACAGCTGTCTGTAACTCCAAGATCTGACACTTTCACATAGACATACATGTAGGCGAAACACTAATGCACATAAAATACAAGTAAATAAATAAAAATTTAAAAATATTCATAGTCTCAATTCCTTCAATTTAAAAAAAAAAAGTACAAAGTAGAAGAATGGATTAGAAAACAGGATCCATCTTTTTGCTGCATCCAAGAAACATATCTTGCCACCGAGGACAGGCATCACCTTGGGGCGCAAGATGGAAAAGGTTATTCCAAGCAAATGGAACCATGAAGCAAGCAGGGGTAGCTATTTTAATAAAATAGTTGTCAAATCAAAACTTACTCAGAAGAGACAGGGAAGGGTGCTACACACACATAAAAGGAAAATTCCATCAAGAGTACATTGCAATTCTAAACATTTACATAGCTAACACAGGTCATCCAAGTTCATAAGGAGACACTACTACAGCTAAAATCACATATCGATCCTAACACAGTGATAATAGGTGACTTCAACACCCATAGTCAGGTCATCCAGACAAAAACTAAACAGGGAAACACTGGAGTTAAATGGCATCATAATTCAAATGGACTTGACAAGTATCTACAGAACATTCTACCCAAACACTGAAGAACACCCTTTCTTTTCAGTAGTACATAACTTTCTCCAAAACCAATTACATATTAGGACACAAAGCAACTCTCAACAGATAGCAGAAAATGGAGACACTGCATCTTAACTGACCACCATGAATTAAAGTGAATATCAACAACAGAAACAGCAGAAAGTACACAAACTCATGGAAACTGAACAGCTCACTGCTGAATGAAAATAGGGTGAAGGAAGATCAAGAAGGAAATTAAAAACGTTTTTTTAGAATTGAATAAAAATGAAAACACACGAAAATGAAAACACACATACCCATATACCCACATACCCAAACCGTGGGACACAACGAAGGGGGCCTAAGAGGCAAGTTCATAGCACTAACTGCTTACATCAAATTCTGGAAAGATCTCATTTATAACTTAATACATTTGATTGTAATTACAAGTAATGCAATTGTATTAGTAGATTAATACATTTAAAATCTCTAAAAATAAAATAAACAAAAAGAAATAACAATTAAAAGTGGGTGTTATAAATAAATAATCAAACTCGGAGATGAAAGCAATGAAATTGAAACAAAAATTAGAAGCCACATTAATTAAAAGAAAGGGTCTAAACTGGGTGGTGGTGGCACATGCCTGTAATGCCAGCACTCTGGGAGGCAGAGGCAGGCAGATTTCTGAGTTCGAGGCCAGCCTGGTCTACAGAGTGAGTTTCAGGACAGCCAGGGCTATACAGAGAAACCCTTTCTCAAAAAAAAACCAAAATCCAAAAACAAAACAAAAAAAAAACCCAAAAAACAAACAAACAAACAAAAAAACAACCAAAAAGAAAGAAAGAAAGAAAAAAGAAAAAAGGGTCTAAATCAATAAAATTAGAAATGAAAAGGGAGGTATTAAAATGGATTTCAAGGAAATTTAAATAATCATAAAAGCATATTTTAAAATCTATATTTCGCTGGGCGGTGGTGACACACACCTTTAATCCCAGCACTTGGGAGGCAGAGGCAGGCGGATTTCTGAGTTTGAGGCCAGCCTGGTCTACAAAGTGAGCTCCAGGACAGCATGAACTACACAGAGAAACCCTGTCTCGAAAAAACCAAAAAAAAAAAAAAAAAAAAAAAAATCTATATTTCTCCAATTTGGAAAATATAAAAGAAATGGGTGAATTTCTTGATCTGTATGACCTGCCAAGTGCAGTAACATTCTAAGCAGACCTATTACTCCTAGTTAAATAGAAACATTAATTTAAAATGTCCTAATCATTCACAAAAGAAAAGCCCATGGCCAGATGGATAAAACATAGAATTCTACTGCCCTTCAAGAAGTGATAATGTCATCTGGGCAGCGGTGGTGGCACATGCCTTTAATCCCAGCACTTGGGAGGCAGAGGCAGGCAGATTTCTGAGTTCGAGGCCAGCCTGGTCTACAAAGTGAGTTCCAGGACAGCCAGGGTTACACAGAGAAACTCTGTCTCAAAAAACCAAAACCCAAAAAACAAAAAACAAACAAATAAACAAACAAAAAGTGATACTGTCAACAACCCTCAGATTATTCCATGAAATAGAAACAGAAGAAACATTACCAAGTTTGTTTTATAAACTCCTATTATCCTGATAGCAAAACCACACAAAATTCAAAAAAAAAAAAAAAAACCAATAACTCTTATGTACACGCAGGCAAAAATTCTCAATAAAATACTTGCAAATCAAATTTAAAAATACCTCTGTGGTGGTTTGAGTAAAAATGGCCCTCTTAGGTCCATAGGAAGCGGCACTACTAGGAGTTTGCTTTTTTGGAGTAGATGGGGTATGGGTGGAGGAAGTGTGCCCCAGGCTCTACCTGCTGTCTGCAGATCAAAATGTAAAGCTCCTGTCTTCCTCTCCAGCACCACGCTGCCTGAGTCCTGCCACGCTCCCACCATAATGATAATAGACTAAACCTCTGAACTATGTGCCCACACCACTCAAATGCTGTCCTTTATCAGAGTTGCCTTGGCCCAGTGTCTTTCCATAGCAATAAATATTCTAAGACAGACGTTGGTACCAGGAACTGGGGTATTGCTGTGACAGGCCTGAGCATGCTTTAGTTTGTGGAAATGTAGACTTTGGGCCTATGAATTAGAAAAGCAGTTGAAAGCTTTAAGCTGGGCTTAATGGGCCATCCTAGTAGGAATGTGGTGCTGAGGGTGATGTGAACCTTGGGAGCCTGACTCAAGAGATTTCAGAGGAGAAGAATGTTAGTGTGCAGCCTAGTTTCTTGTGATATTTTGAAGAATGTGGCTGCTCTCTGCCCTTGTCCAAAAAATATCTGCCCGAGGCTGAATTAAAGTGGTTTGGATTAATAGCTTTGGCAGAGGATATTTCCAGACAGCTTAGTATTGACTGTGTTGTTTGGTTATTAGTAGCCATACTTATACAGCTCTATAATGAAAAGCAGCAAGCTAAACAAGGAAAGTTATAAAAATGTACAATGTGAGGAAAACAGGGGCGCCAGGAAGTGGAATGGAGCTAAGTCCTGTGTTCAAGGGGGTAAACAGATTAAAAAAAAATCCCGATATTAAGTGGAATAAAGGGAGTAGTGACCTCAGAGCACGGCCCCACCCACCCAAGCTTCCAACTTGTGAAAAGGGAATTAAAGAAAAGCTTAAAATTGGATGTGGAGGTACATGCCTCAGCGCGAAGGCAGGGGGCAGGCGGAAGTGGGCAGGGGGCAGGAGGCAGGGGCAGGGGGCAGGAGGCAGGCAGATCTCTGAGTTTAAGGTTAGCCTTAGATCCAGTTTTAAGACAGACACTGTTTAGACAGTGAAGGAAATCACTAAAAACAGAAAGCTGGTGAAGATGAAATTGAACAAGGGGACCATGTTTCAGCCCCAGCAAACAGCAGAACTTGGCAGCTTCAGCCACATGGTTCTGGCTTTAGAGTCAAGGATAGAAGAAAGGAATTATGGAATTTCCCTCTACAACTAAGGAAAGCTACTGAGGCCCCGGCATGTGTCAGGGGTGTCCATGTTGAAGCAATTAAGGTAAAGCCTGGATTGCTTTGGCGATCCCCAAGATGATGGAGATGTTTGAGTCATGGGATACCTGCTGAGGAAAGCTGCTAACAGGGAGCAGAACCAAACCAGGAGAAAGAAATGTGTTACAGTCCACAAAACAGGAAGAAGTTGGAGACCTGAAGATCCCTTTGACATCAGACATGGAGATGCACCGGGCAGTGGTGGTGCACGCCTTTAATCCTAGCCTTGGGAGGTAGAGGCAGGCAGATTTCTGAGTTCGAGGCCAGCCTAGTCTATAGAGCAAGTTCCAGAACAGTCAGGGCTATACAGAGAAACCCTGTCTCAAAAAAGCAAAAAATAGACATGGAGATGCAGAGTTTGGAGTTTGCCCAGTTGGTTTTCAGTCTTGCTTTGGTCCAGTAATTCCTCACTGTGCTCCTTTTTGGAATGGTGATGTATATCACATGCCCTTGTACGTTGAAAGCATACTTTTTTATACTTTTTTGACTTTGTAGGAGATTACAGTTAAGAGATTGCATGAGTCTCAGAAGAGACTTTTAAATAGTGCTGATACTGTTAGAGATTGTAGGGACTTTTGAAGATAGACTAAATTCATTTTGCATTATGTGTGGCTACAAGGCTACGGGGATTGGGGTGAAATGTGGTAGTTAGAATAAAAATGGCCCCCATCGGTCCATAGGGAGTGGCACTATTAGGAGGTGTGGCCTTGTTGGAGTGGGTATGGTGTTGTTGGAGGAAGTATGTCATCTGTCTCTTCCTGCAGCCTGCAGACCAATGTGTAGAGCTCTCAGCTACCTCTCCAGCACCAGTATCTGCCTGCACACTGTCATATTTCCTGCCATTGATGGTGATGGACTAATGTTGGCTTAGATTTAATAAGGGTTCTCAAATGCTTCAACCCCGCTTCTAGCCCTCCGTCCAAGGGTAAGGGAGAAAAGATGGTAAATAGAACAAGGAGATGTGGGCCTATTTAGAAGCAGTCCCTTGGGGGGTGATTCCCACCTCTGTTTGTGAGGATACCAGCAGTCCATTACAGTAGTGTCAAGATACCAAAATGAGTCCGTAGCAGTGGCAAGATCCAGCAGAAACCACCAGCCCTCCACCACCGAATTGGCACGAGTCAGCAGGAGTGATCAGGACCAGCTGGGATGCCTGGAGTTCTCTGCCATGCCTCTCTCAATGAAGTAAAGATCAGCAAAGATGAAGATGCAAGACCAACAAAATGTTGGTAAAAACTAGCTATGCAAGCACGCTGTCACTGTCCACCCAGCCTATTTATACTCTCCCCAAACACCACATGTCCTCACACAGGTCTTGCCTCAGCAAAGCACCATGTGAGTTTGCGTCGCATGACCCGCTCAGAAACAAACACTTCAGACTAAAACTCTGAACTGCAAGTCAGCGCCAATGAAATGTTTTTATAAGAGTGCCATGGTCAAAGCCGGGCAGTGGTGGTACACGCCTTTGAATCCCAGGCAGAGGCATGTGGATTTCTGAGTTCGAGACCAGAAATCCACACTGGTCTACAGAGTGAGTTCTAGGATAGCCAGGGCTACACAGAGAAACCCTGACTCGAAAAAAAACAAACAAACAAACAAACAAAAAAGTGCCATGATCATAAGTCTCTTCACAGCAGTAGAAATCCTACCAAGAGAACATCAAATAGACTATCCACCATGATCAAGCTGGCTTCATCCCAGAGATGGAAGGATGGCTCAAGATATGCATATCAGTAAACATAATCGATCACATAAAAAGACTAACATAGCCGGGCGTGGTGGCGCACGCCTGTAATCCCAGCACTTGGGAGGCAGAGGCAGGCGGATTTCTGAGTTCGAGGCCAGCCTAGTCTACAGAGTGAGTTCCAGGACAGCCAGGGCTACACAGAGAAACCCTGTCTCGAAGAAAAAAAAAAAAAGACTAACATAAAGGAACTACATGATCATCTCATTATGTCCAGGAAATGGTTTTGATAAAATCCAAAATCTCTTATAATAAAAGACCTGGAGAATCTAGGAATATAGAGGACATACTTCAACATAATTAAGGCAATTTACAGCAATCCCACAGCTAACATAATCTTAAACAGAAAGAAATTCAAAGTGTTTTCATTAAAATAAAAAACAGCACAAGGAAGTCCACTCCATACCAATTCAATGTAGTACTTGAAGTCACAGCTAGAGAGTAAGACACCTGAAGGAGATACGAATAAGGATGGAAGAAGTCAAAGTATCCTTATTTATAGACAATATGGTTTTATACATAAGAGACTTAGCGACTCTCCCAGGAAACATCTACAGTTGATAAACACGTTTGGCAAAGTGGCATGCTATAAAACAAATACACAAAAATCAGTAGCCTTCCTACACAGAAATTACAAACATACTGAGAAAGAAACAAAGGAAATACCTTTTGCAGTAGCCTCAGAAATAATATCTTGGAGTAACTCTAACCAAGAAAATGAAAGACTTGTATAGTAAAACACTTTAACACATTGAAGAAAAGAAAATGAGGAGATTAAAAACGTCAGTCATGTTTGTGGATCAACAGGGTTGACATTGTGAAAATGGACATCTTACCAACAACAATCTATAAATTCAATGCAATCCTCATCAACATTTCAATACAATTCTCTGCAGAAATTAGAAAAAAAAATCTTTAACTTTATATGGAAACATAAAAAAAAAACAGGATAGCAAAACCAATCATGACTAATAAAAGAACAGTTGGAGGTAATAACTATCCATGATTTCAAATTGTACTAGAGAGATGTAGCCATAAGCAGCATAGTGTGGGCATAAAAACAGACACGTTGATCAAAAAAATCAAATGAAAAAAAGGCCAAGATTTAAATCCCCACATATATGGACACCTGCGTTTCAAAAACTGCAACCAAAAATACACACTGGAGAGAAGACTGCATCTCCAACAAACAGTGCTGGTCACACTACAGGACTGCGGGTAGAAGAATGCAAATAGACCTGTATCTACCACTCTGCACAACACTCAGCTCCGAATTGATCAAGAACCTTAACATAAGACTAGATACCCTGAGTCTCATAGGAGAGAAAGTATGGAATAGGCGTGAACTCACTAGCACGAAAGAAAGCTTTCTGAATAGGACCCCAATAGTGCGAGTATTGAGACCAACGATTAATAAATGAGATTCCACAGAACCCAAAAGCTTCTGCACAGCAAAGGACAACACCGTCTGAGAGAAGTGGCAGCCCAAAGAATGGGAACATTTTTGCCATTCATCCAACTAACCGGGGGTTGGTATCCCAAATATGCAAAGAACGAAAGAAAAATTAACACCAAGGAAACAAAGATGACAGTTTAAAAATGGGGTACAGAATGAAACAGGATTCCCAAAAGATGAGACAGAAAGGTTCAGAAACTCTTCTAAAATGTTCAGTACCCTTGTCAGCAGGGAAATGCAACTACTTCAGAGGTTTCATCAGTAAAACAAAGGACAGCTCATGGTGGCCAGGATGTGGAGAAAGGTCAACACTTCTCCATGGTGTGTGGGAGAGCAAACTGCTATAGCAACTATGGAAATTAGTGCGAACGTTTCTCAAAAAGCTGAAAAGTGATTTAATACAAGATCCAGCTACACCACTCTTGGGAATATGCCCAAAGGACTCTACATTTTGCTTCAGAAAGACTTGCTCATCCACATTCACTGCTGTTCTATTCATAAAAGTCAGACATTGGAAACATCCTAGATGCCCAACAATTAATGAACGGATAATGAGAATGTGGTGCTTTTATACACTGGAGTAATATTCAGCTGTTAAGAAAAAATATTAAACCTTCAGGCAAATGAGTGAAGCAATAAATGACCACCCTGAGTAATGTAACCCACACCCGGAAAGACGAATATTACATTTTTGTGTGTATGTGGATGTTAGCTTTTAAGTTTTAGATATGTTTGTTTTATCTAGAATAAACGTAAAGGTTAGATATCTAGTGAGGCATGGGGGAGGGGAGGAGCTTCCAGAGAAAGAGAAATAGGATTTATTGTATGATGGGAGAGAAGAGACGGTAGACTGGCAGGGTTAAATGGGAAAGGGGTGTGAGGGGGAGGGGATACGGGAAAGGAGAACTAACTGTAAAGGCCTATTGAATAGTCATTTGAAAACCACGTCTGTTGAAGCTTCCAAAGACTTATTCGTATATAAAAGGAATTCAAATGAAGTCGGTCACCATGGAATAGTAGGACACTGATCAACTAGACATCATATGGTACCAAGTCATATCCCCAGGACCAGTAATGGGCTGTGTCTTAGTTAGGGTTACTGTTGCTGTGATGAAACACCCTATGGCCAAAGAAACTGGCAGGAGAAAAAGGTTCACTTCATTTGGCTTACACTTCCACAGCACTGCTCCTCATTGAAGGAAGAGAGCACAGGAATTCAAACAGGGCAGGAACCTGGAGGCAGGAGCTGGTGCAGAGGCCATGGAGGAGTGCTGCTTTCTGGCTTGCTCAGCCAATTTATATATATCAGAAAATCGCCTACGGGCATTATCTTGAGGTTCCATCCTCTCAGCGACTTGGTATAGTTGGATCCCAAGGATCTCCCCAAACATTACTGTCTATTGCCAGTGTTATCAGTCACCCTCCAAAACCAAATGGTTAGGCCCCATGGCTAAATGCACTCTGTATATATGTCATTTAGCAGGGAGAAATGGAGCTGGTGTCCAACTAGAAGCCACTACTGACCAGCATTCTTTGTGGAGGGAACTTTCCTCCCTTTAAGCTGATTGCCTTGGGAATTATCACAGCCATACAAAGCTAACGCCACCCACTTTTAATGCACATCCCATAAGCACATTTCACTCAGGGTTTCTTCCTTGGACACTAAAACATAGAGACCCCACTAATTCCCCAAGCTATTAAACTGAATTAATTTGGGGATACTTGATGTGGCCTTTGGTGGGACACAAAGTGAATTCTTTTCTCAGTGGAGATTATGGGACATTGAGGTCATGGCAGTGTTCATCGCTAGAGACAGATGCCCCCAGGAGCTCACTGAGAACTAGAGACCTTACGGAAAATCCTATGGAGCACTGAATCTTGGTGGCCAATGTGCTCCCCAAGACAAAGCTGCCTAGTGAGGTGGAGCACTGCCACTCAGTGCTCCCGTCCCAGGAGGGCAGCACAGAAAGGGATGCCTTTCTCCTCCAATTAGTAGCTTTGTACTGCAGCTGGAGAACTGGGGTTACCCTTTGAAGACAGCAGAAAATCAACATGGAAAAAAAAATCACAAGACAATAGGCTTGTCCCCTACAGAAAGGAAATTGATTTTTCTGTAAGATCTAAGCGGCATCATGTTTAATAAACTGGAAAAAAATGTGGTTTTGGCTGGACGCTAGAATGATGAGCTTGGGATAAAAGACTTTTTTTTTTCTTTAAAAGAAAAGAAAGGCAGGGCTCCTCCTCCCTCCATCCCACCAAGATGATCTCAAAGCAGTCGGGAGCAATCACCCCAGCCAACCACAGATACACAAGGCAAGATTAAAGGCCGTTCCTTCTCTCTTTTCACCCAAATGGAAAAAGTTTATTGCAAAAGCACTTTGTGCAAGCCAAGCAATATACAGGCTCCTACTGATGGGACACGGCTTAGACACTGACAAATCCCATTCCCCAAGTTGTGGGGCCTCAAGCTGACTATGCAGGGAGTCTGACCCAGAGGTCAACAAAAGGAATATTTCATGGCGTCCGCTCCTACCCCCACACGAAACATATTTTATTCACAGTCTCCTTGGCCCAGTTGGAATCTGAAGTCTAGACAGCTTTCAGATAACGGCTCTCAAGATCAGGGAAGGAAAATACATGCTCCTCGCCGAGATAAGCGGATGCACAACCTCTCACACATGTTTTCTGGAAGGTTCTCAAAAAAAAAAAAAAAAGCCTACTAAGAAAGCAAAGGAACAGTGTCTGAAAATAGGATCCAAGCCCTGGGGTGCATTTTACTCACCCCAGAGTTCCTGAAGATATGGTAGAATGAAAGCCTTCCCTCCCTCCCCAACATTTATTTAATATAAATGCAAGACAGTCTATGAGAAAGTAAAGAAAATTCCTGCCAGAAAATCTGGCATGCTTTCATTTCAAGCTATAACACGGCTCTTAGTGTGTCCAACTTTGAAATAAGGAGAGCCTCTCTCCGCTGCTTCTCCCTTAGTTCCCCGCTCCACTTCCGGTATCCACTGAGGTCTGGAGTGGATATCGCATCTCCACCTTCGGTGCAGACTGCAGGGGCTCTCCCTTCTCATCCATGTGCAGCATTCTGAATGAGAATGCTCGTTCCTCATAGACTTGCGCTTTTGAACTCCGGGTCCCGAGTTGATGCCACTTAGGGGGAGATTTAGGAGGTGTGCCCTTGACGGAGGAAGTGTGACCCAGGACGTGGGCTTTGAAAGCTTAAAGACTGCTCGCCATTTAGAGTTTGTTCTGCCTGCGTGTGCTTACAGTTCAGGATGTGAGCGCTAAGCTTGCTGCTCCAGCTACCGTGCCTGCCCCCGTCCCGCCCTCTGGATCTGTAAGCCCCCAAAGCCTCATTCTTTTATAAGTTCCCTTGACCGTGGTACTTTTATCACTGAACTAGAAAAGTAATTAATACATCATTGAAATGCAGGAGCCCTGACCCCATCCTTGTCAAGCCTTGTCAAGCCATCCGTAGCAAGAAGCACACAGAACACGCACGCAGAGAGAAAGGCATAACCACTCCGTAGTGGTCAACAGAGCAAAGCACTGCTCCAAGGACAGAAGGAGCATTGGAAGGCTGTTGGGAAAGCCAGCTGCAGCTCTCCACGCAGCGGGAAAGCAATGGGATGCCGTTCTCACCGCGTCTCCCCAGACGGCATCGTTTAAGCGGACACGCTTGTCATCTTTGTGAAGTACCATCCTTGAGACTCTGCAGAAGCTGGATCTGATGCTCGAGTCCCATCCTAAACCTTCCACGCAGCAGATCTGCTGCAGGGCAAGCAGGGGTCTGGGAAAAGACAAGAACGACTTAGAAGGGCCACCCCTTCCTTCTAGACGGTGGAGAAAATAACATTCGCCAACCCAAGGTTCCCGTTACATCAGAGGGGGGTCTCAGCTTGGATCCCTGAGGACTGAGTACCACAGAAGTGTCAGTCAGATTTTACTCCCATTCTTTCCAAGTCTGGGACACCAAAGAAAACGTTGATTGCTATGAAGTCAGCAGACAGCACACTCCCCGGCCCAAGCATATCTGCTTTAGTTTGAGTCTCAAGTGGCCCGCAAAAGCTCAAATCAAAAGCTAGAACCATCAAAAGCTAGGATGCTGGGAGGTGGAGAAACCTGTAAAAAGTGAGGCCTAGTAGTACTTACTCTTGTCACCAGAGGTGTGACCTCAAAGGGCACAGTGGGTCCCCACCCCCTTCCTCTTCCTCTCCTTTTCTCCCAGATGTGATCTAAGTGGTTCTGAATATCATCATCATGCTGTGCTGCCTCCAATCGGGCCCTGAGGTAAGGGGGCCTGAAAGGTCCAAAAGTGTCAGCCAAAACAAACCTTTCTTCTTTGTAACTTTGTTGTCACAGGTATTTGTTACTGTACTGGCTGGTTTTGTGTGTCAACTTGACACAAGCTGGAGTTATCACAGAGAAAGGAGCTTCAGGTGAGGAAATGCCTACATGAGATCCAGCTGTAAGGCATTTTCTCAGTTGGTGATCAAGGTGGGAGGGCCCATTGTGGGTGGTGCCATCCCTGGACTGGTATTCTTGGGTTCTATAAGAGAGCAGGCTGAGTAAACCAGGGGAAGCAAGCCAGTACGGAACATCCCTCCATGGCCTCCCCATCAGCTTCCTGATCTGCTTGAGTTCCAGTCCTGACTTCCTTTGGTGATGAACAGCAATGTGGAAGTGTAAGCTGAATAAACCCTTTCCTCCTCAACTTGCTTCTTGGCTTCCTGTTTTGTGCAGGAATGGAAACCCTGACTAAGACAGTTACAGAGACCAAAGCCGATCTGTGGAGCTCGCCGAAGCACATCGGTGGTGGCCTGGGGTTCTTCACGAGGCAGAGACAGAGAACATCCATCACTTTCGAGACTGAAGACCAGATTGTCAGTGAGTGACCAGACAAGGGAGGCTGCCTTCAGACCGGAAGCTGAGATATCAGCCTCTCCCATTCCTCAGAAGAGGAGACTGGTCTCAGGGAGTAATCCAAGACTCTGGAAACAGCGATACTCAACAGCCACGTTTAGGATCTCATCTTTCAAGGTTCTACCAAGAACTTGCAGATTAAACTTGGTTGCCCAAGGTAGCCAACTGGACAAAGATAGAAAATGGGGGTGGCAGTAACCCTGGGATGGCTAAAGGACCCTAATGCCATGCACACAGGTTAAAATATCAATGAACTGTCTAGGGTTAAAGGACGTCAATTACATTCTTCAAAAAAAAAAAACTGACTTAGCAGTTCATATTCAGTCATATGTATTTATAGGAAAACAAGTAATGCTATGGTTTATTAATATAATGTGGAATAATTAAAAGAAGTTGATTAATATACCCATCCCCTCAAATTCTGTTCTGCTTTGGATACTGGTTGACTATGTCCACCAAGGCTTCCTGACTGAAACTTAATGCCCATTGGGAGAGATTGAGAGAATAGTAAATTAATCTAATTATGGTGTATGGGAATTAAATAGGATTTGATAGGTCATGAGGATATATGTCCCATGATCAAATCCTGCTGACTTTGTGAGAGGAGGTGGAAACATACTCAGACACTCACACGACGGCTCCCTTGACACACGAGAGCTATAATAAGCTCTCATCAAACGCAGCCCCCTCAGCCCAAACCTCCAGAGAATTGCAGCTCAAAATAAACCTCTTTCTTTATAAAGTTTACAGCACTGGTGTCACGAGGCTCCTAGCACCTATAAGTCCAGCTACAGGAGATCCAAGGTGCCTGGCTTCTGCGGGCATAACCCCACACACACATACACACACACACACACACACACAGAATTAAAGATGATATACTAATCTGAAAAGGCAAAGCTCTGAGCCTCAAGTACAGCTGGATACAGCAGCTGTGGTGGTGCTGGCACGTCTGAGCAGTCTGTTTCCTACCTCATTCCTTCTATAGTGCATTCATTCAGGATCCTTATTTTCTCACTTAGCTGTGTGCCACACTCGACTTCCACGCCACAGTCCAACATGGCTGCCGAAGCTCTTGTATGTTCTCTAACCAGAACCACCAAGCCCTTCAGGCCGCGGTTCTCAACCTTCCTAATGCTGCGACCCGTTCACACAGCTCCTCGTGTTGTGGTGACCCCCAACCACAAAATTCTTTCTGTTGCTACTTCATAACTGTAATTTTGCTACTGCTGTGGATAGTAATGTATTTTGGGTTGTGAGCCTAGCCTTTAACGGCTGAGCCATCTCTCCAGCCCGTGAATAGTAATGTAAATATCTGATATGCAGAATATCTGATGTGCAACTCTGTGAAAAGGCCATTTGAGCCCCAAGGGGGTTGCGACCTGCAGGTTGAGAACCACTGCCTTCGGGGCTCACGAGACCCCTTTTAATATCAGACTGTGGAAGGAATGCCAGACCTCTGTGGTGGATGCAAAGATATATTTATTTATTGTATGTATATGGGTACACTATAGCTGTTTTCAGACACACCAGAAGAGGGCATCAAATTCATTACAGATGGTTATGAGCCACCATGTGGTTGATGGGAGTTGAACTCAGGGTCTCTGGAAGAGCAGTCAGTGCTCTTAACCACTGAGCCATCTCTCCAGCCCATTTCTTTGTTTAAATTTTTCTTTTTCTTTTTTCTTTTGCTGCTGCTGCTGCTGCTGCTGCTGTTATCCTAATTCTGGCACATTGTTTTTCATGATACATTTACCGGTTTCTAGAGAGGACTTAAGGATTTTCCCAGCCATGTGCCTTTAACACTAGCCAGGTGGGTACCAGAGGGAACAAAACCTTTGAAATGGCTTGACTCATGTGAATTCGCAGTAGTCCAGGGAAAACTTGGGAATGCGTATCCCAACCAGGGCTGGCCCAAAGGAGGTGTTTCCAGGTGCTGGGCGGTCTGCTAAAGGCGGCAGCGACCACCGCTGAGGACAAGACAGAGTCAGCTTGTTTGCTCCGGAGACTAGGTGCGCAGCTGGGCTGAGACTTAACGCTGTGTGTTTCTTCAAGGAGTCTCCTGTTCTTCTCTAGCTGGGACGCATCATTCCTTCCTCTCCAGAGGCCCGCACTCCACATTTGTTGTCTGCTCCACCCAGCTCTTGCTTTTGCTTTTATTTTCTTTGTTTTTAATTAGTTGGGGTTTTTTGTTTGCTTTTGTTTTTGTTTTTTTGGTTTTTTTTTTGTTTGTTTTGTTTTGTTTTGTTTTGTTTTGTTTTGTTTTTTGGTTTTTCAAGTCAGGATTTCTCTGTGTAGCTCTGGCTGTCCTGGAACTCACTCTGTAGACCAAGCTGGCCTCGAACTCAGAAATCTGCCTGCCTCTGCCTCCCCAGTGCTGGGATTAAAGGCGTGCGCTGCTGCCACCACCACCACCACCCGGCCAGATATTTTCTTTATTTACATTTCAAATGTTATCTCCTCTCCTGGTTTCCCTTCCTTTACCTATCCCATCCCCTATGTCCCTACTCACCAATCCACCCATTCCCACTTCCCTGTTCTGGCATTCCCCTACACTGGGGCATCAAGCCTTCATGGGACCAAAGGCCTCTCCCCACTTTGATGTCCTACAAGGCCATCCTCTGCTGCCTATGCAGCTGGAGCCATGGGTCCCTCCATGTGTAATCTTTGGTTGGTGGTTTAGTCCCTGGGAGCTCTGGGGGACTGGTTGGTTCATATTGTTGTCCCTTCTATGGGGTTGACAGCTCCTTCAGTTCCTTGGGTCCTTTCTCTAGTTCCTCCATTGGGGACCCTGTGCTAAGTCCATTGGTTGGCTGAGAGCACCCACCTCTGTATTGTCAGGTACTGGCAGAGCCTCTCAGGAGACAGCTATACCAGGCTTGTGTCAGCATTGCTTTTATTTTCTAATTACAAAACATAGGCTAAGGAAAAGAACAGGCAGATGCCATAACTTTCCCAACTGTTTTAGGTTTTAATGTTTTCCATGTTCTGTATTCTTTAGGGTTTTTTTCTCAGTTTTTGTTTTGTTTTGTTTTGTTTGTTTTTCAAGACAGGGTTTCTCTGTGTGGTCCTGGCTGTCCTGGAACTCACTCTGTAGACCAGGCTGGCCTCAAACTCAGAAATCCACCTGCCTCTGCCTCCCAAGGGCTGGGATTACAGGCGTGCGCCACCACGCCCGGCTTCTGTATTCTTTAGATCAATCTGAGACTGCATGTGGTAAAATATTATAACCTGGTAACTAATGAGAAGTCTTGAAACAAAATAAAAAAACAAACAAACAAGCACAACAAGCCCTTAAGTTTCAACTGGGTATCAGAAGTACAGCCGTGCACATGAGAACCAAGGAATTGTCTCTGCTCAGCCAATATCTAGACCACAGCTAACGGCCAAGAACTCCTCATCCAGTCTCGGGTGCCCGGTGGCACCAGTGGCACAGATCTCCCATGTCCAGTGACTTCTGTGTTCCTCTGTTGGCAGTTCACAGTGTTACAACCGTTTTCTTTTTTTGAATATTTTTTAGATTTTGTGTGTGGGGGTGTTCACCTGCGTATATGTATGTGCATTCATGGGTACCCGTGTGGAGGCCAGGAGAGGGCATCGGATTCCCTAGACCTGGAGTTATACAGGGCTTTGAGCCACCATCTAGGTCCTAGGGACTGAGCCCAGGCCCTCTGCAGGAGCAGCAGGCACTCTTGCCTGCTGACCATCTCTCCAGCGCTTACAACCACCAATCTATGTTCTCCATATAGAGGGGCATTTATTGCATTGTTTATTCTGGACATTTTACATAGCAAAACCACAGTCTATGTGGTCCTTTGTGATGATTTCTTTCATGTGGTATATTTTTGAGGCGTAGCTGCTCTTCACCCTGTTTTATTGTCAGATATCAATCCACAGTGTAGTCGTCCCATTCTGAAATCGCCCCTTCGTTCATTGACGGGATTCTGGCAGGTAAGCTCGTTTCGTCTACTTTGAAGAGTGCGACAGCGAACATCTTCGTGCAACCTGTTGTGTGCAACCTGTTCTGTGTCTTCATGTGCATCACGGTAGACCTGCTGAGTTGCGTGGTAACGCTGTGTTTAGCTTTCTGAAGAGCCTACAGACCTTTTCTAAGAAGGCACCATTTCACGCTCCTAGGAAGAGCACAGCAATTGCGGTTTCCCCACGTCCGTCCCCCTCAGCTCGTGTCCTCGGTGACTCTGGCTGCCGTTCATTTCCCTTAATTTTTTTTTATACCCTCGCTATTTTAAAAGTGCAGTACTCCATCACGGCTTTGTTTGTATTTCCCACTGGTTGCTGATGCCGAGCAATCTGTGTGTGTGCTAACTGACCATTTGTGTATCTTCCTCGGAGAAGGACTATACATCACAAGCCAGGGTTTGTCGAGTTGCATAAGCAAGTGCGCGTATGACTCATCTCTACACAAACTCTTCATGGCCGCGCCACTTAAACGTATTTAAACCAAAACACATTTCCTGCTCCTTCTGAGTCTCCTCTGAAAAGTAAACAAGACTCAAAATCTCTCAAAACACATTTCTCCAAAGAAAGCCTTAGCCCCAGGCCCACACCGAGCACACTTCTTTTGATACGTCTCTAACACTGTTTTAAGACATCCATATCAAGCCAAGTATAGATGTTACACTATCTGTATGTGCATGATACGTAAGGCCATCATTTAACAGCATGAGCCGCAGATTTACAATTCAGTATCTGCTGGACTTCATGACTTGCTGCAGGAGAAAGCCTGAGGCTGTTAAGTCAGTGGTAGAGAGCTGACCTAGCATGCACAAGGCTGTGACCAGGGTGTGGGAAGGTAACTCTACACAACAGAAACCTGTGGCCGGGTGGCAAAGGTTGATCTCGATGATCCCAAACATGATGTGAAGGTCCAGAAGATTACACTGAGTCTTCTGTAGTATGAACAATTGAAGCTTATCCCTGACTAGCTTACAAATAACTGAGACTCAGACCATGGTTATTTTGTCTGTCTTTGACAATAACTGTGGTATAACCCCTGATCTACTCTCCTAACTGCAGGCCTGGCTGCCTCCCCAGTGGTGTGGCCCAGACACTTGCTGTTTCTCCTGCGCATGTGCTCATGGTCCACCTCCCCTCATGGTGGCTTCCTCCTTCTTCCTCTTTCTCCCTGTCTCTCCTCCTCCAGTCAGGTCACTCCCAACCCCCCCTACCTCCAACTCCTCCAGTAATTGGCTGTGGTCAATTTTATTTAACCAACAGTTTTAAAGTAAGGAACAAAGTTTGCAGAACAAAAGCTCTTGAACGTAAGAAGTCACTCGTTGGTCTAAACCTTCGGGTATAGAATTTAGCATTCCAAGACATAGCAATAGACCAAACCTCAACACTCCTCCCCAGAACCAATACCCATGGTCTGTTTGTGAGAAAATATGAGACTAAACCAAATGAGGGAAACTCTACAACATACTCTACAACCAACCAGCAGTGCCTTCAAAAAGAGGAAAAGAAGCTATGACAGACAGGAAACATAATGATATATGAAACATACAGAAACACAGAAAAGATATTAGCTGCAAAGACAGAAAAGTTCAAAGAAAGCCTAAAGTTCGATCAACGGGACTGCGTGGTGCTGGTTTTAGAGTCTGGGATTTGGGTGGTTACAATGTTGACAGGGGAAGAGACTGGGTATGCCAGACACACGGAATCTCTATTTGTTACTTTCCAGGGCTATGACAAAGTGCCTGAGAAAACCAACTTAAAGGAAAAAAAGGCTCAGTTTACCTCACAGTTCGGAAGGCTTCGGTTCGTGTTCGCTTTGCTCCCCTGCTTCATTTTAACTCAAGACAGCACAGCAGAGGGCAAAGATCTTCAGTTGGCAGCAGCAAGGAAGCAGACCTTCAACACACAGGTCGATGGGGGGAGGCACCCCAGACACAAAGCAGCACTATCTCCCCAACTTCTTGTAAGTCTAAAGTTATTCTGACCTAACAGTTATTAAGATATAAGCTATATGGCTTTATGAAACAATCTGGTGCCTTTGCATGTCACTAGCCAGAACAGATTACAAGTAGTATGCCCATCCAACCACTACTAACTCGGAATGGCCCAGTGCTTCAAGAGAACGAAGGCGAACAGGTAACACTACTGTCACAGGTCTGCACTCAAGGTACACTAACCACGGTGCTATGGCTTGTACTTTTCCAATATAAAAGCAAACATGGCTGTCAGAGAACAGGTAAGCAATTTATATAGGTGTTATTATCTTATGAGACAATAGGAATAGCTAAATTTCTTATAAGTATTAATTCATAAAGTAAAAATGAGTTAATACACAAAACCAGTTGTTTTTCCACCTACTAGAGGAAAATCAGTCTGAAAATGTAACAAAAACATCTTTCTAAACTCTAAACAAAGATGAGATCAAATCTCAAAGAATGCTTTTTTTTTTTTTTTTTTTTTTTGATTTTTCGAAACAGGGTTTCTCTGTGTAGCCCTGTCTGTCCTGGAACTCACTCTGTAGACCAGGCTGGCCTCGAACTCAGAAATCCACCTGCCTCTGCCTCCCAAGCGCTGGGATTACAGGCATGTGCCACCACTGCCCGGCAAGAATGCATTTTTAAATTGGAAAAGAATTGCAAAGCTTTCCCAAATTAATTTAAATGAATGGATACAGTTTGCATGCAGAGGCTCAAAACTAACAAAGATGACAAGCTTCCTCTAAATTATTCTACAGGTAAAAGGCACCTCCTCTATTTAAATTAGAAGTCAATATTCTAAGACTAAGCAGGAAAAAAATGAACAAAATATTTGTGCTAACAAAAATCTAGAAGCAATCTAAATATCTATCAGTCAGAGAAAGCCAGGCCAGCTGCCTGATATCCTTCACCTGATGGATAATTACCAACTAGTTATGATATTGAGTTATAATCTTGTATATTTATAAGGAAAGACGTTCAAATAAATTTGAATGAAAAGCCAGCTACAAAGAAGTAAATATCACATGGTCACACTTAGGTAAACATACATATGTGTGTGTGTGTGTGTGTGTGTGTGTGTGTATGTGTGTGTGTGTGTGAGTGTGTACATATATATATTCACATGTGGTTGAATACATGCTTTCTAAATATAGAAAAGACTCCAGCTATACTGATATTAACAGTGTTCCCAAAGAACTGAGAAAAGGAGAAGCTTTTTAAATGGACCTTCCTAGGTGGCCAGGCTGATATTGAACTATTGGACTCAAGTGTCATCTTGCTTCAGTCTCCAAAAGTCTCCACCCATTGGACTTACTCAAGGAAGGCAGCAGATTCGGTGAATGAAGCACACGTGTTGAGGCTTAGGGTCCTGCTCAGCAGAAGAGAGTATGCTTAGCATGCCTGAGACCCGAGTTCAATTGCCAGTACTTAAAAACAATGTGCATAAATACTCAGAGATTAGTGGTTGTTATAGCACGAAAGGCCACAGAAAATTTATTGAGGGAAAATGTCTAAAAATAGAAATTTTGTTTAAAAATTCGCTGGATAATTATATTGTATAATTTATATGGAAATGCAAAGAGCCTCAAATAATGAAAATAGCCTGTGATGACGAATCCTGCTTGTCAACTCCTACATCTGGTTCTACTAAAGCCTAAGCCCATAAGGGATTTTCTTGATTGGATCATTTGGGGTGGGAAGACCCACCCTAAATCTGGGCCACACCTTCTGTGGACATAAAAGAACCTGGAAGGAAGAAAGCTTTTTCTTGTCTGGTTGAGCTCACTCTTGTTTGCAAGTTCATCTATCCTGCTGCTGAGGCTGTCCTTCACTGGTGTGGGTGGTTTGAATATGCTAAGCCCTGGAAAGGCTCTATTAGGAGGTGTGGTCTTGTTGGAGTGGGTGTGGCCTTGTGGGAGTGGGTGTGGCCTTGTTGGAGGAAGTGTGTCATCGTAGGGGTAGGCTTTGAGATCCTCCTAGCTGCCAGGAAAGCCAGTCTTCTCGTTCCTTTGGAATAAAAGGTGGAAATCTCAGCTCTTCTAGCCCCATGCCTGCCTGGATGCTGCCATGCTTCCCACCTTGATGATAATGGACTGAACCTCTGAACCTGTAAGCCAACCCCAAATAAATGTTGTCCTTATAAGAGTTGCCTTGGTCATGGTATCTGCTCACAAAAGTAAAACCCTAAGTAAGACAACTGGTATTAGAACCCACTTTATTCTCAGGATTCCAGCAATGGCTGAACCATATAGAAATTCTTTGGGACTCCATCAGCAGAATGGGCTGCTGAGACATACAGTCTGTGGGCTGAGCAACTAGCAGATTCTTGGCCTTTCTATCCAGAGGTAGTCATTGTTCGACCACACATTCCAGAGAATGTGTGATATTATACAATAAAGTGTGTGTGTGTGTGTGTGTGTGTGTGTGTGTGTTTCTGTGTGTGTCTCTGTGTGTGAGTTCTGTTCCTTTAGAGAACCCTGACTAATACAGGTTGTAGCACCAAGAGTGTTTCTACAGAAACAGAATTGTTAGGGTGAAAGCTTTAAATATCCAGAACAGGCTTTGCATATCAGCATCTGATGACTCCTCTGGTAGCAGGGAGAACCCTGCAAACCCATAGCTTCAAATATACATACGTGTGTGTGTGTGTGTGTGTGTGTGTGTATTTGGGTTTTCGAGACAGGATTTCTCTGTGTAGCCCTGGCTGTCCTGGAACTCACTCTGTAGACCAGACTGGGCTCAAACTCAGAAATCCACCTGCCTCTGCCTCCAAGAGTGCTGGGATTAAAGGTGTGAGCCACCACTGACTAGCTAGCTTCAAATATTTTAAGCGTTTACTGCAGAGAACAAGGAATTTAGTGAGCTGTATATAAGCTTTTGACAGTTTGTAGATAAATATGAAACTAAGGATCCTGGATGGTTGCTTCTAGAAGCTCTGGATAAACTAGTCAAGGAAAAGTATGGACTCAATGAAAAATTAATCAGCATCAAATTCACATAAAAAATAAAATGTTTTCTATGTGTGTCCTGGAAGAGAATCTTCTCTCCAGCAACCACAGAATTCAGGCTGTGGAAAATCAAAACAAAACCCTCATTACAATGAAAATTCTAGTTCCAGCATCAGAGAGTATTAAAGTAAAGTTAAAGACACTAATAGATAAAGAAAGGGATTTGGTAACTTGGGATGGAGATGTTTGGGAGGACCCTAGTGAAGCTGAGGACCATGAACGTTCAGATTCTGAGGGGTTCACCTCACCTGAGGAAGGAGTCACTACACCCTTAACAGAAGATGCATTTCTACATACACACCCTGAAATATTGCCCTCTCTACCTTTGCCTAGGGGAATTAAACCATCACTGTCTGCCCAATTATCAATGCCTTTCCCTAAAGGAGATGCCAGGCAGGACATTACTAATGTCCCTCAGTCCCCACCAATGGTTGCCTCTAGACCTATAACCAGACTTAAAGCTAAACAGAAGGGCGCTAGAAAACGTAGTCCATGTGGAGGCATGCTATATAATTAAGAGCGTAATGCGTTTGCTGATTCACTCTATCAGGGCTCTGGGAAGTGTGTGGGAATGGATTTTGAAGAGTGGTAAGACAGTGGTGGGACATGGAACTAAATCAGACTGAGTTTATCAGTATGGGCCCACTGAGTAGAGAATCTACGTTTAGTATGGAAGTTCACTGTTTGAAAAACAATGTGTCAGCGGAGCATGGTGGCGCACGCCTGTAATCTCAGCACTTGGGAGGCAGAGGCAGGCGGATTTCTGAGGTTGAGGCCAGCCTGGTCTACAGAGTGAGTTCCAGGACAGCCAGGGCTATAAAGAGAGACCCTGTCTCGAAAAACCAAAAAAGAAAAAAAAAAAAAAAAGAAAAGAAACAAAAGAAAAAAAGAAAAAGAAAAACAATGTGTCAAAGTTTATTGGATTGGTTGGTTGAAGCACCTCATGTAAAATGATCTACTGAAACTGAAATGCTATAGTTGGTATACTATATAAAACCTAATCCTGCACAATGGGAAGCTCAGAGGACACACCCTTTGCTGATGCTTTAAAACACAGAATGGTGGGAGCCATGACTTCTTTCTAGGGCAGCTGCAGTGCCCTGGGCCACGTGTCACAGTGATGCCACAAGGCTAGGTTTGCCTGAAGATCTGACCGTCTTCACTTGTTACCATGGACGGTTAAAACATTCAGAGTTCCAATTACGGTCTAGATTTCCTGAAGATGTCTTTCATTCGAAGAGTGCAGTCTTTTTCATCTCTAAGTAAGACAATTATCCAATTTGCCTGGCTGTTTTGAGTCTCTTAAGGATGGTTGTTCCCCTACCTAGAAGCATACAGGCGTGGCTGCTGTGTCACATGTGTGTCAGCAGGTGGCAGAGAGGAGAGAAGCTACGTCTGGCTCAGCGTTCTGATCTGTGTACATCTGAATGATTAGTAGCCTGACATTCCCTGGAAAAAGCTTGGTGCCAGGGGCTCAGACAGGGAGCTAGCTTAAGACGACCACCAGTCTGGTTCTGCACAGGCCCCATGCAATGCAATGCAATGCAATGCAATGCAATGCAATGCAATGCAATGCAATGCAGTACAATACAATACAATACAATACAATACAATACAATACAATACAATACAATACAATACATATAATACTTGCATGGGGCCACTCTGGCAGGCCATGAGAGCACCCAACCCAAGATTACCACCAGACTCACACCTTAGGGCTTGGAGACAGAGCTAGCCTGAAACAACCACCAATCAGATGCTGTGCAGGCCTGAGGGCGTGGGGGGTGCGACCATGCCTGAGATAATCCCTGCTCAGTGCCATAATATACAAGCAGGACACAGCACTCCTAAGACCTTCAGAGACCCCAGGTGCCACCACCACCACCACCCTTGCCACCAATGGCAGGCAGAAGAGCTAGTTCTCAGGTCATGAAAAAGAGAATTGGCCATGTCCCTCAGTAGCTCTAACACTCAGGATAGCAGGCCCTGCACCAGGGTAGAGCTAGCCCTGGTAGCGGGGGTTTCTGTTGAGCCAGTGAGAGAGCTGGCAGGCTGATCATCTCAGATACCTCTCAGGCCCCAATATCTGCCCCATCAATGAACTGCTAGAGGGCATGAAGGGACAGTCCTACAGATCCAGAACTACAGGTTCTTCATGACACAGGCCAACAACAGGATATCTAAGAGGCATCCTAATGAAGTTCCGGAATTAATAAGGTAGCAGAAGCCGGAGGCCTCACACCAGACCAATGTGTCATTGCAACAAACCTTTGCAAGCAAAGTGTGGACAAAAGGGCATGCCGCGAGACACACCGTAACACACTACAGCTTCCATGACCAGACTTTTTTTTCTCTGTTGTGTGTGGGGGGGGGAGGTTGCAAAGGTGGAGGGGTATGAGGGGAGGGGGAGATGAATGGGATTTGGGTACTTGGTATGAAATTCACAATGAACTAATTTAAAAGTTTAAGAAGAAGGAGAGCTGGGCAGTGATGGCTCACGCCTTTACTCCCAGCACTTGGGAGGCAGAGGCAGGTGGATTTCTGAGTTTGAGGCCAGCCTGGTCTACAGAGCGAGTTCCAGGACAGCCAGCGCTATACAGAGAAACCCTGTCTCGAAAAACCAAATTAATAAGTAAATAAATGAAAAAAGGAGGCGGCAGAAGAGGAAGAAGGAACGCACACGTGCAAACCAAAAGAAGGGTTGTTTCTAAGAGGTTGCCCAATATACCCTGGAGTCGTCTGCCTGTTTGTTGAATTGCAAATGACATGCAAATGTACAAGTTCTGTTAAATACAAGGAGAACCACGATGAGTAAACTTCTGTTGAAGAAGTCGTTTGTCAATCCCGGAAAAACTCGAAAGCCCACTTTACACAGAGGATTCCTGAAGCTGTAATGAAAATCAAAAAGGAACACCTTTCTGCTCGTCTTTTTCCTTGGGTTACCACCAAAATATGTGGCCCAGGTTTCGGGTAGGTTGCTTCTGACCAAGGTACTCTCTTCACAGGCAGAGAGGTGCAATAGTTGGGTCACTGATAAAATCATAAGTCTTACAATGCTGCCCACTACCCTGAAGCAGATGGCCTAATACAATGGTGGAATTTGTTTTTGAAGGTACAGTGTCAATTAGGTGGCAGTAGCCTGGAGGGCTGGTGCAGGGTTCTTCAGAGGACAGTATGTGCTTTGAATCAGTGTCAATATATGATATGGTTTTGTTGTGGGGTGTCTATCAGAGAAGACTGGGACATAGATTTAAACCAAAAGAAAGTTTTTATTAGCTGGCCAGAAAGACTACATGGGTGTTCTGGATACCACTGTAGCCCTGAGCCTTTCTCAGGGTGAGCTTTTAAACACAAATACCATGTCCTGGGTTGACATATTTCAGTTAACAAGAACACTTAGCCAGAAGCAGAGCTACAGAAGCCAAAAGGCAAGGTTGTACATTCAGAGACTTTCCCAGAAGTGGGGACTTTGATGAATTAGGTCTTTGTTTTAATTTTGGCAGGTCATGTTGTTTACATGCTGACTTTTACAGCCTGGATGACAGTTCCATCATGGTATTAGTTGTGCTAATATCTGGGGACCTACTAAGGTCTGGGACCCTGTGACAGTTTCTCACTTAGCCAGGATTCATGGGTCCAGGAACCAAGGGCTGGACGTAGGAGTATTTCTACTCACTATTATCCCTAGTGACCCATTGGGGAATGTGTTGTTTCCTGTCCTTGAGACCTTAAGTTCTACTGGCCTAGAAATTTTGGTTTCCAACTGAGAACATTCCTACCAGAGACAAAAGAAACATTTTATTGAACTAGAAACTCAGACTTCCCCTGGACACATTGGGCTTCTGATACCATTAAGCCAAAAAGATGAAAAAACAAATAATAGTGTTAAGAGGGGCTGATAGATTCAGACTCCCAGGGGGAGCCTGAATTGCTTCTCTACAATGGAGGTAAAGAAGATGATGTCTCTAGTGCAGGAGATCCTTTAGGCCATATGTTGATGTCACTGTGTCCTGAGATAAAAGTCAATGGGAAACTACAACAACCCAGGCAGGATGACAAAGGGACCAGATCCTTTAGGAATGAAAGTATGAGTCACTCCTCTAGGGACCACCAAGACCCCTCTAGGGTCTGTTGTACTTCCTAAGGATAGAGAAAATACGGAATGGCGAGCAGTGGATGGTAATTATAAACACCAGCTAAGGCCACATGACCAATTGCAGGAACAAGAGTTATAACTTACTTGGTATTGGGTGCTGGAGTGATGGCTCAGCGGATTTAGAGCACTGACTGCTCTTCCCAAGGTCCTGAGCTCAAGTCCTAGTAACCACATGGTGACTCACAACCATCAGTAATGAGATCTGACACCATCTACTGGTGTGTCTGAAGACAGCTGCAGTATACTTAGATATAACAAGAAATAAATTTTAAAAAATTTACTTTGGTGTTTTTGTCTTATTTTGTGAAGAATGTATAAATACTGATAGATAGATAGATAGATAGATAGATAGATAGATAGATAGATAGAGAGGTTTGTATATATGCATTAATCAGACATTTGTGTTTTCTTCCCTATATTTCTTTATCATGTAATATAACAGATTGAGATAAATACCATATGCCATTGGTTATTATCACATTTAAATTATGAGACACTAGAAGACTAAGCATTCCTCAAGGGATATTGTCATTTTTTTTCTAAAACCTTTAATGCACTTGTACTTTTATATGAGGTAGTTAGACTAGACAGAATTGTGACCTAGTTATTGCTTTCATTTGGAAATTAAGCAGACACAAGGAGATATGATTGTGTGTCAAGGAATATACTTGTGATAGCTAATCTTTTGTTAACTCGGCTCTATCTGTAATCAATTATAACAAAGCAGCTGGGCACAACTGTAAGGAAATTTCTTGAACTGGTCATTTAAAGTGGGAAGATCTACCCTAAATCTGGGCCAAACCATCTGGTGGCAGCCCGTGTCATAGGATGTGGAAGACGTGAGCTTTTGCATTTTGCCTGGCTGCCCTCACTCTTGCTGACAAGTTTATCTACCCTGCTGCAGTCCTTTTCTGGTATTAGAACATACTTCTTTAGGATTCCAATGTTGACTGATGGCTACCTAGACCACAGTATATAACCCACTCTAATAAATCACATATATGTATGTATTCATATTCATATGTATATATTCATTCTATCAGCTTTTATTTTAAAGAACCCTGATTAATACACAACCTTAGAAAAGAAAAACTCCATCACATATATTTTCAACTCTTCTTTTCTTAAAGCAAATGCTAAAGTAAATATAGGATAATATTAATATTTAGCAAATGGAAATGATAAGAATATTGGTGTTGTTTCAGTCAGCTTTCTTTGCTCTTTATTATAGATACTTATAAACAATTTCAGAATGTGTGTGTATATGTGTGAATATATTTTTTTCATTGTTTCAGAAGTTTAAGCCAATGGTCACTTAGTCCCTTTTGTTTTGTTTTGAAGCCTCTTATGAGGCAGAGCATCTCATAGACTGTGGGGAACACATGGTAAAGGGAAGCTGATAATATCATGGCAGTGGGGAGCAGAAAAGGAACTGAAGTATTCAAGTATTTCAATGTCCCTTCAAACATGTGCCCCCCATAACCTAAATTCCTCCCTCATACCCCTATCTGAAATGTCCTAACACTTTCCAGTAATTCCACAGGTTAATGACCAACATATGAGTTGTTGTTTAACTAATTCCTCTCACTGAAAACAGTTCTTCCTGGAGGACTCTTAAGTCCTGGAAGGAGGCTCTTAAGAGGTAGGGTATATAAACAATATACAAGTTTCAGAAGTTCCTGAAGTTTACAAGATCCATAAAGCTCTCAGTCCGAGTTACATAAACAGTAACAGCTGCTGGAGAACGGATGATTCAGGTTGTGAATGATTCAAAGAAGCAGCTCTTGTGAGTCATTTTCTATACAGGACATAGCTATCTCTGGGCCATCATGTTCCTATAAGTAACCTGTGATGGTTAGTTTTATCAACTTGACATAAACTCTAATCTCCTAAGAAGAGAGTCTCAATGAGAGACAGTGTAGATTGTTATGGTATATAGGCATATCTATGGGAGATTGTCTTGATTGCTCCAGTTAATGAGGAAGACTCAGTCTGAAAGTGCTATCACCATTTTCTGGTTTGGGACTCTGAATTATATAAGAGTAAAGAAAGCTAGCTAAGTATTAAGCATGTGTGCATTCTCTCTCTCTCTCTCTCTCTCTCTCTCTCTCTCTCTCTCTCTTTTTCTCTCTCTGACTGTGAATTGGTCTGTTCCCCACAATGATAAACTGTAACCTGGACTTGTAAGATAAATTCTTTCTTCCATAAGTTACTTTTTGTAAAAATATTTTACCAAAGCAATATCTATTAAGCTAAAACATAACCCCAGGGCCATACTCCTGTAAGCTTACTGTGAATACACTCATTAACACAGGAACCTAGACTTTGTTGAAATCATTAGCGTAGTTTGTCACCAGGGTCCCACCCAGAATGAATAAGCCATTCCCAGATGGGAGCCCAGCAAAAGTCACACAGCATGAGCCTTCTCAGTTAAGGTACAAATCATACACATACTCTGAATGTTTTTATGCTTAAGCTATTTCGCAATAGTTTTTAATTTTAGAGAAACTAGGTTCGCTGCTCATGTAACAGTTTTAAAAAATGCAAAAATAGAACCAGTTACTTCAAGTAGAAATGAGTATTCAGGCTTTGGGTGAGCGTGAGTCAGGTTGCTTGGGTGGCAAATGGCCCAAAGACCCATCTCAGTTTCTATTCTTGGCATCTTGTCCCCTGAGGTATCTATCCCCTGTGCTAAATACAGTGACCCATGGCGGTCATCTGAATGTTTGTATCCTGTCAAAGTTCAGGTGTTGATGCTTAGTTCTCATTATAAGAGTATCGGAGGTAGAGACTTTAGGAAGCGATTAAGTCCAGAGAACTGGAGCCTTCATAAATGGGATTCGTTTATATAACAGAGACCCTGGAGTAGCCCTTGGCTTCTTCTACTACACGAGAATGACCACTCATGCCCAGGAAGTGACACCACCACAAACATTAATTCTGCGAGCACTTGGTCTTAGACTTCCCAGCCTCTAGAACCGTAAGAACAAGACACCCTATTTACAAGCCACTGGTTTGTGGTATTTTGTTATTGCCACTCGAAAGCACTAAAACATGTACACTTAGTAAGGTCTCTCTGTAAACACGTGGAGAATAAATTACACCATCTTCTACGATGTGGATACTTATTAGAATCACCTGGAGAAACTGAAAATAGAACTTGTCCTCACCCCATCCCCAAGGGGAAAACTCTACTGAGCACCCAAAGAGAAGTCTTACCTGAATCTCCTGATTGGTTCAAATATATGGCTGTGTGTAAAAATCTCATAGGAAGTCTTAGGGGCTAAGGAGATGCTTCCATGATTCAAACAAACACTGCCTTTGCAGAGAACCTAAGCTTGGTTCCTAGTACCCACACTGAGCAGCCTACAGCTACCTGTAACTCCAGTTCCAGGGATTCTAGTGCCCCAAGTCCTTTAGCCTCTATGGACAGACAGACAGACAGACAGACAGACAGACAGACACACACACACACACACACACATACACACACACACACACACACACACACACACACAGACATACACATATACATGCACATACACACACATACACACACACACACACACAGACATACACATATACATGCACATACACACACATACACACACAAACACACATACACACACACAAACACACACACTTAGAAATAAGATAAATCTTTATTAAAAGGAAGTCTCAAAGCAAGTAAGCATTTCCTGCCTGTCCACGACCCGATAGTAGCCAGCCAGCCTCGGCTTTGGCCTCATCTCTCCTTTCCCCACTCACCCCTCCTGACTTGGAAAAGTGCTCAGTGAAGAATTTGCCGTATCTCAGACTCCGAGGCCGAGCTGGGGAGAGGTTTGTTTGTACGGGATCCCCGCTTGACAGATTAAAATCTGAAGCTGGAGACTGTTTACAGCCTTCCTGCTGCTCTCTGGGAGCTTTCATCTGCAGAAAGAGCTCTGCCACTTTCCAGGGGCCACGAGGAGGCCACATCAGCGCCGTTACACTAAACAGAGGCATTCCAGGACCCAGGAAGAGGCGCACGCAGGACCAACTGCTCGTTTTCGTTTAAACTGTTTCTAAATAATGTCATTAGGGCCAGAGTCCCATTTATCTGGAGCACGTAGACTTCCCTAATGTATAAACCATCTCCAAACTGAACTGTCTTTCAGCGAAAGCTATTTCCTGTTACAGATGCCGCCTCGACCACACTCCATCATGGACTAGAAACCTTCCACACTACCGCGGCAAAGAGGGTCGTTCAAGTGTCTGGGACGTGAGGCCTGTCATCTGGTCTGTAGCACTCAAGCGATCTTGACCAGTGTTGGCCCCAGCTGGGTACTGTTAGGTGTGCAGAGTCTTGAGCCTGCCCCACACGTGCAACAGTAGAACCTGCATTGTCCCCATAATCCTTGTGCACATTTAAATGAAACAAAACAAACAATCAAATATAACCTACTGGCATCAATGTGCACTGGGATCTCCAAAAGAGTTTTTTGGTTTTCTTTAACAAAAACAAAACTAATAATCTCAGAGTCGTGCTCCATCCAGTGATAGAGTGGATTTCATTCCAACATATAAGACTAAAAGGTAAGAATGCCTAAGATATGTCTCAGGTCTTTAGACCATCTGCCACTTATCCATGCTGTACTCTGCTGGCTCTACTGTACAGACATGGCCTAATAAGACCTTTACAGTGTGAAAGTCCCTCATCAGGACCCGACCCCTCCTTCTGTACTGAGCACACTGATTCCCCAGAAGCCCACATAGATGCAGGATGGGTCAGCTAGCACATCTGTGAGTCTAGCCTCCAGGGCAAGTTAGCAAGACTAGCCATATTGGTGAACTCTGGATTGAAACGAGAGTACTTGTCTTGGTGAACACTGTGGAGGAGTGATTGGGGATGATTCCCACATTAAACTCCAGCCTCCTATACACCCCAATTCTCTCTCTCTCTCTCTCTCTCTCTCTCTCTCTCTCTCTCACACACACACACACACACACACACACACACACACCAGAAAGGAGAAAAAAAAAGAATAGAAAGAGCATAGTAGTAACACTAACAGTGATTTTACGTGAAGAGCAGAGGAAGTTAATAAAGTCCAGCTCGAATGTGTGCCTCAGCCCCAGGGGCATAGCAAGGCCTTCCTCAGGGCCCCAGTGTGAATATTGACAGTGTTTGCAGAATACATCCATGGCATCTGTCTATCCCAAGATTTTTTTTTTTTTGACTAAAGACTGCTCCTACAGATATGAGCCTTACCTGGCACCTTGATCCAACCGTACGTCACAGATCCTGCCCCACCTCAATGTGAAATAAACACACTGAGCTCCCAGGGCGCTGTGGCTCCACCATCAAAGGGCTCAAGCCACCTGATGCTAGCTTCTCTGTGTGTTCACATGTCTGTCTTCTCACTCCCGTGCTGTCTCAGTCAGCTCACGCAGGTCATGGCAATTTTAACTGATTTTAGCAATGTTGGAAACCTGCCCAGGACCCCCAAGGAGAGGACGATAATACCTTCCTGGTCTTTTTCAGAGCCGTCATATGGAACTTCCTCAGAAAACTCGAGGAGCAAGATGCCAACTGGTGGCAGGGCCTTTGCAGTCAGAAGGGTACTGCCATGTGGGAAGTGAGCGCTAAATTATGGGGACAGAACCTGGATGTGAACCCTGCCATGACGGTTGACTGGGAAACTCGAAACCAGACTGTGATATAGCAATTCATTTCCTGATGTTTAATTTCACTACAAGTCTTTGCTAGTGTAGTGGTTTAAATAAAAAATGACCCCACCGGCTTGGCTATTTGAACACTTGGTCCCCAGGTAGTGACACTGTTTGGGGAGGTGGTCAGGGTTGCTAGGGGAACAATACTGGGACTTTCATAGTCCTGCCCAGTATCTATCTATCTATCTATCTATCATCTATCTATCATCTATCATCTATGTATCTATCTACCTGTCAATATCTATCTATCTATCTATCTATCTATCTATCTATCATCTATCATCTATGTATCTATCTACCTGTCAATATCTATCTATCTATCTATCTATCTATCATCTATCTATCATCTATCATCTATGTATCTATCTACCTGTCAATATCTATCTATCTATCTATCTATCTATCATCTATCTATCATCTATCATCTATGTATCTATCTACCTGTCAATATCTATCTATCTATCTATCTATCTATCTATCTATCTATTTATCATCTATCTATCATCTATCATCTATGTATCTATCTACCTGTCAATATCTATCTATCTATCTATCTGTCTATCATCTCTCTGCTTCTTTTTCATGGCTGAGATGTGTCTTCTGTCATGCCTGTTGCCTGATACCATGCACCATTATGAACTTATTCCTCTAAAACCATAGGCCAAAATAAATTCTTCCTTCTATAAGTTGCCTTGGTCATGGTGTCTTATCACAGCAACAGAGAGGTAACCAATACAGCTAGGTTTTAAGCAAAGCTGCAAGCTTAATTAACATGGACTAGAAAATGCAGTTCAAAGCAACCAGTTGACCTGAAAGGCAGTGCTTGATGCCATTTGGATTTTGAACGTTTCCCAAAGACCCGTCGTGTATTAGGATTGGTCCCCGGCTTGTGGTTCTTGAGAGGAGGTGGATGTGGTAAAGGTGGATCCTGGTGGAGCATCATCGGGTCGCTGGGGGCACGCCTGAGAAGGGGATCTAGGGTACCAGTCTCTTCCTCCCTCTTTCAATCCTGGGCATGAGGTGAGTGGTTTCCTGCACTGTGTATCGCTACCACGATGTGCCACCCATCTCTCCACAGACCACTATATCCTCCATGCCAACCTACCATGATCTGGAATCTCTAAAAGTGTCAGCCAAGATAAGTCGCCTCTTTTTAAGCTGAGTAGCAGCTTCCTGTGGCCAGGTGATAGTGACTTACAGGTGTGAAATAGTCACACCTGATTGGACCAGCCCTGAAAGGTCAGGGAGAGGCCAGACATACCAGAGAAAGGAAGAACTTTGTGTTCTGTAAGCACATCTTGTGCCTTGTATCACAAACTGATTTAAATAAATATGCTTACTACCTCGAAGTCCTGGTGACTAGAAGTCTAAGGACAACATGATAGGCAGGTTAGCTCTGGGACTGGCCAGCAAGGTACCCATGATTAGACAAAAGGAGTGACAGCCAGTCCAGCTGAGCTGTAGACGGTGGTGGTGTTTCTCTCTGACATTTTACTGAACAAAATATCCTTCCATGTTGCATGTGTCTTATGAAAGCAGGATGCTGGAGGTCAAAGGTTAAATGGGCTGGATATCATCGTAAGTTTATTAGTAAATTAAACCCAGAAATAATATGTGAGTGAAGGCCAGTGTGCTTTCATTGTCTCAAATTCCTGGGGGAGGGGAGGGGGAAACGATTAAATTGACAAGCCAAGCAAAGCAGTCTTCACACCAGTCAAAGAGCGTTTTCCTTTATGGGGGTCTAAAGATGGCCGCCAACACAAACTTCTGCTTTTCACCTTCTGAACAGCTTAGGACACCACTGTCGCCTCTGAGCCAGGGATACATTTTTTTTTTTACAAGTTTTGGAGTCTCTTCACAGAAAATTAATAATGGATTTTTCAAATCCTTTCCAAATCCCTCCTTGTTGCTCTCAATCATTCTTATCCTTTGATACATATGAAAGTTACCATGTTCTGTGTGATGCCAAGGAAATTAGTCTAACTCACTGGGCCTCTGAAAGAAAGAAAGAAAAAGAAAGAAAGAAAGAAAGAAAGAAAGAAAGAAAGAAAGAAAGAAAGAGAGAGCTTCACATATCCCAGGCTGGGCTTGAACTCCCTGTATAGTCAGAGGTAACCCTGATCTACTGACCCTCCGGCCTCAAGAGTGTTGAGATAATAGGCCTGCACCTAAACACCAGGTTATGCGATGCTGGGGACCAAAGCCAAGCCTTGTGCGTGCAAAGAAAGAACTCTACCAGCCAAGCTGGGTCCCTCCAGCCATGGGCCTTAATTTTCTTAAAGACTACTTGGTGAGACTCAAAACCTGCTGTAGTTACGGGATGACCACTGTAGCCTAACTTTTAAGGGAGAAGATATATGACCTTAAAGGAAATGTATTTAAACTTTAGTTAGTTGACTGAAAAGGAGCAGGAAGGGAAAACAGCAGGAAATGAATCAGCCTTTACTTAACACTTTAGTTAGTTTACAAAGTTTTTTTTTTGTCTACCATTTTATCTCTATTCTTT
Source organism: Apodemus agrarius (assembly GCA_964023405.1). Lineage (NCBI taxonomy): Eukaryota > Metazoa > Chordata > Mammalia > Rodentia > Muridae > Apodemus > Apodemus agrarius. The sequence goes on along the minus strand of OZ030023.1, from coordinate 16,524,485 downwards.
TCCATGAAAAATCTTCATTTTTAATACATTTTTCTATATATTTCTTCAATTTTATCAGAAATATATTAATCAAAATCTTCAAATTTATGAGAAAATGTTTTATGTGCTTGGTCATTTTGTAAAGATAAATTTTCTATTTATACCTTTTTACTATTATTATTTTCCAACAAATTCTTCAATTTTAACACTTTTCCCCCTATATTTCTTTAATTTTATCAGAAATATTTTTCATAAAATTCTTCAATTTGATCAGAAAAATTTTCAACATGCTTTGTCAATTAGCTTAGAAATGTTTTCCATGACTCCCTTTTTAATCTGTAGTAAATATTTCAATTTTAACACATTTTTCTATGTATTTTTTTCAATTTTATCAGAAATATTTTCTATGTAAATCTTCAATTTTATCAGAAAATATTTCTACTTATCTCTTCAATTAGTTTAGAAATGTTTTCTAGTTGGGCAGTGGTGGCTCATGCCTTTAATCCCAGCACTTGGGAGGCAGAGGCAGTCAGATTTCTGAGTTTGAGGCCAGCCTAGTCTACAGAGTGAGTTCCAGGACAGCCAGGGCTACACGGAGAAACCCTATCTCAAAAAACCAAAAGGGAAAAAAAGAAAAAAAAAGCAATGTTTTCTATGTCTACCCTTTTATCTGTATTATTTTCCATGAAATCTTCAATTTTCAGGCTTTTCTCTATTTATTTCTTCTATTTTATCAGAATTATTTTCCTTGGAAATCTTCAATTTTATCAGAAATTTTTTCTATGTGCTTGGTCAATTAGTATAGATATATTTTCTATGTTTACCAATTTATCATCATTATTTTCCATAAAATTCTCCTATTTTAACACTGTTTTCTATATATTTCTTCAATTTCATCAGATCATTGTGTTGAATTTTCTATATTTTCTAACAGTGGACTTTAATGTAATAATTACATGTACCAGCTAGCTTTTATGTAATAACCATTTTACTTAAATTGTTATATGAATAAAATTATTTTTATTATTTAAATAAAAAGTGAATCAGCTCAGCCTTATGTATGTGTTGCTGCTGCAGAGGGGGCTTCTGGGTAGACTCCAGGAGAGAGGTGGGGTCCTCACACACAGTTCTGGTGAAAATACAGAATTATCTCTTGTTTGCAGTATAACCTGCATAATTAACAACACAGTAATATCTCCGATCCCTGGTTTTGTTTTGTTTTTTATGTGCAAAGAGAAATCAGGATAGCCTCTATCTTGTAAGGGATTGTTTTACCAAAGCAGCTGTGTATTCTTAATTTTTTCAAAGAATACCATCCGTTTTTAATTAGATCCCGTGTGGGACATCATTATAAATTCTCTAGATGATACCTGGTAGGAAATGTTACAGGAACTTTCCTGTAACATTACATCAGGGCATAGAAGCTGTGATTGGACAAGGAAAAAGGGGGCGGAGCTAGGAGTTGGAGAGGAAGGGACGCTGCAGGAGGAGGTGAAATGATGACTTGTGACATTTTTCTGTGTTTCCCAAGGTTAAAAATATTGGGATAAGGCTTTTACTGCATTGGCATCTTGTAATTTTGATTATAATATATATAAATCTAATTGGCTAATTAAGCATTAAGAGTCATGTTGCTACCTGGTAATTGAGCGGGGGCTGGGAGAGGGTAGGCTGGCAGAAAGAGGAGCTGGGGGCACATGGCGTGGGACCCCGCAGGGACATAGTGTTATAAACCGTCGGTGTTATTACTAAGGAACAGCTGCCCGGCACAGGAGCCCTGCCAGCCTGGCATGAGCTCTGCCAGCCGCTGGTTACTTGCCTTGCCACTATGGTGAGTGTGGGGACATGCCGGGCTCTTTTTCTAAATATTTCCCGCAACAGGAAATACTGGAAAGTGCATACTGAAGCCATGTGGTAACATACAAAGAACAGATCCATTTAAATGGAGCTGAGCCAGCGGCTGGTGGAAACCCGAAGTCTGAAAAGACTGAGCAAGAAGTTAAAGATTACTGGGAACGCGAAAAGGAAGTGTGTTTTCACTGGAAACTGATTGTTAGTGGGAACATTACAGGAAACAGACATTCCCAACATATGGGCAGGTTTTAAAAGGGAAATAGGAAAATGGACATCAAGAGTGGAATACAAAAATTGGTCGGGACTCAGCCACAGTGTGTAGACAGGGAAGAAGAGAAGAGAATCTAAAGCACTTAAGTCTCACTCAGGTTTTTTTTTTTTTTTTCTTCAGGAGAGTGTTCTGTTTCGAACAACACTGAACAGAACAGTTTTTCTTATACCAGTGGGGGGCTTTTGTTGTGCCTGTTTAAACACATCACCACCCCAAGTACATAATCTACACCTGGGCTCGTTGTTGCTTTTGTACATCCTTCTGGGTCCCAGAAATGTCTAACTACATGATTCTGTAGGTTTCCAGAATAGTTCTGCAAACCTAAAGACCCTTTGCATCGTTATCTGCCCTCCTGCTTACACTGTTGCTGTCTTCAGAGTTTTGTCTTGTCGAGAACATCACAGAGTTGTGACCATTCGGTGTGTGGACCCTTCTGAACATTTTCTCCCACTTACTTGTGTGTATTCAAGGTCCTTCGACATCTTTCCATGGATAGATAGTTCGATGCCTTTTGTGATAAGCCATCATTTATTGCCTATTTATTTCAGTTGATTAATCCAACTACCTATCAAAAGGCATCTTGGCTTGCTTCTGTTTAGCCCAATGCAAATAAGAATTTATGCACACAGTTTTGTGAGGACATAAAATTCCAATTAATGTGATTAAACACCACGAAGTTTGGTTGCTGGGTCATGCGGTATGGATCGTGTTTAGTTTTGTAAGGTAAAAAGGGATCTTTACCATCAGCCGTTCCACCAGCAATGAACGGGAGTTCCTGTTGCTCTATGGCCCTGTTAGTGTTTGGTGTTAACAGGGTTTGGGGTTGGGCCATTCTAATAGATGTGCAGTGACTTAAAATTTCAGCCTCCTAATAAACTGTGATGTTGAACATTTTATATGTTTATTACACACACACACACACACAAACACACACACACAGTATATAGAGAGACTTCTTTTGTGAGGTGTTTGCTCAGGTAGTTTCCCTCTTTAGTTTCCTAGCATTTATTTTTGCCTTTTTTTTTTTTTTTTGAGACAGGGTTTCTCTGTGTAGCCCTGACTGTCCTGGAACTCACTCTGTAGACCAGGCTGGCCTCGAACTCAGAAATCCGCCTGCCTCTGCCTCCCAAATGCTGAGATTACAGGCATGCGCCACCACCGCCCGGCTGTTTGCCTTCTTAATGTGACTTTTCTGATACTCTCATAATGAGTACTGTTTACATCACTCCAACCTCTCAATACCGAGTCCATTTAGTGTTGTTAGTATGTGTGTGTGCTTATGACAGACCACTGGAGATTGGACAGCCCATGATGGAGCGCATCCCTGGAGAAAATGGAATCTCCCTCTCTCCGTAGCCACTGATTGCCTGCAGCTCTTGGTCTAGGTGTAGGGTCTCATGGCACTTTCCCGGTCCATGTGGCCATCTATAGTATGTGTTATGTAGTATATAGGCCCTGCTTAAGCCACCTATTTTTTTTTTAATTTCTTAGGCGCAGCTTCCCTGCTATGTCTAGAAGATATTCCTTAGCAGGAGATGTCACTCTTCCCACCTCTCTTCTAGGACATCTCCTGAGCCTTAGATATTGGACACCACACAGCTATTTCTCTGAATTTTGTCCATTGTGGATCTCCATGCTACCCTCTGTGCTGCAAAATTGAGCTTCTTGCCGGGTAGTGGTGGCGCACGCCTGTAATCCCAGCACTCTGGGAGGCAGAGGCAGGCGGATTTCTGAGTTTGAGGCCAACCTGGTCTACAGAGTGAGTTCCAGGACAGCCAGGGCTATACAGAGAAACCCTGTCTCAAAAAAACCAAAAAAAATCCAATAATAATAATAATAATAATAATAATAATAATAATAAGCTTCTTTGGTGAGAGGTGAGAGCTACACTTCTAGAAGTACTTAGAGCACAGGTAGAAACTCTCTTAGTTTAGAAGGCAGCAGTTGGTTCTCCTCTAGGGTTCATGACCTCTACAGCCAGAGGGAGTGGGCTAGGCTTACAGTACCAGGCATGAACTTTTTCAAATTAGGTGGATCTTAAGTCCAATTAGTAGCTATTGGTCACACCCCAAGATAAAGGTGCCACTGTGGCATCATTTAGGGACCTCCTGCCCTGCCAATCATTGCTGTAGTTCACAGGCCTTTCCTGCTGAGTGGAACCACTGACTGGGTTTTCTTTGGCTGCTTTCACAGTACCTTCTGATTTCATGGGAGCTTGTCCTCAGGCAAGAGGCTGCCAGATCAGTTCCAGCTTGATTAACAGAGAAACATCAGAATTAAATGACTTTCATCAAAAGGTCCTAACAAATATGTATAGAATATCCCCGCCCAAACAGCAGAGAGTATACATCTCACTCAGAAGTTTCTCTAAAATAGACAATATACTAGCACTCAAAACAAATCCTAACAAACTCAGAAAAACTGAAATAACTTGATGTATTGTATCTGGAAACAATGAAATAGAGCGTAAAATCAATAGCAAAGGGATCTCTAGTAATGACTCAAACTCATGATGGTTAAACAACATACTACTGAATGGTGAATGGGTCAAAAAAATCAAGAGAAAAAATTTTAATCCCAGAATTAAATGAAAATAAAAACACACCACACACACACACACACACACACACACACACATACACACTCACACACACACACATTGAAAGCAGTCCCAAGAAGTTATAGCTCTAAGTACTCACATTTTTCTAAAAAATCAGAAAGAACACATATAAATGACTTATGATGAAACTCAAGAAAAACAAGAACCAAACCCAAATCCAGTAGTTGAGAGGAATAATGAAAATTAGAACATAAATTAGTGAAATAGAAACTAATAAAACAATGTCTTAGTTGGGGTTTCTATTGCTGTGAAGAGAAACCATGGCAACTCTTATAAAGGAAAGCATTTAATTGGGCTGACTTATAGTTCAGAGGTTTAGTCCATTATTGTCATAGCAGGAAGCATGGCACCACACAGGCAGATTTGGTGCTGGAGAGGAAGCTAAGAGTTCTACATCTGGAACAGCAGGCAGCAGGAAGGGAGTAAGACACTGGGCCTGGCTTGAATATCTAAAACCTCAAAGCCCACCCCCAGTGACACTTCCTCCAACAAGGCCACACCTCCGAATAGTACTACTCCCCCTCTGTGAGCCTATAGAGGCCATTTTCATTCAAACCATCACACAATAAAAAGAACCAACAGACATAAGAAATAGTTCTTTGAAAAGATAAACAAGATTGCCATAACCTTAGCCCAACTCACCAAAAGGAAGAGAAGATCCCAATTAAAAGTATCAAAGATAGACAGGGAAAGCATTACAAGATACACCAAAGACATCCAAGACACTATAAAGGCACATTTAAAAAACCTTCACCCTAGAAGAAGTGATATAATCATAATATACTGTACATAAAAGTTTTTTTTTAAAGTCCACAATATTCCATTATGTTAGAGAATCTAAAATGAATGGATGAATTTTAAGTTCATTGGAGCCGCCGATGGTAAACTGCCAAGAAAGACAACTTTAACAAACCCGCAACAAGTAAGGAGACTGAACCAGTAATAAAAAGCCTTCTGACTTTAAAAAGTTCAGGTTCAGATGTATTCACAACAGAACCCCACCAGACATTCAAGGAAGGACTGCAACCAGTGCTTCTTCAAAAAGAAAGAGAAAAAGAAAAAGAAAAGAAAAAGAAAAGGAAGGAGAACTTCAAATTCTTTATATGATGCTCTAATACCCAAACCAGGTAAAGATATACCAGAAAGAAAACCTACAGACCAATGTCCTAATGGACATAGATGCAAAAATCTCAATAAAACACTTGTAGACTGAATACAGGCATGAATATATATGTATTTGGGAGATTCCCAAAAATTAAATCAGAAAACTTTAAAAAATAGTCATCCCCTTTTAGTCAAGTGTCAGGTTACAACATCCATTTTCTTACTGTTTTAAGAGATCTTTGTATGTTTTGGATACCATCTTTATCAAATGTATCCTTTGTAATTGTTCCCTCTTGGGCTGCAGCTTTCTTATTTTCTTGCCCATGCTTTTAAAATAAACAATCTCTGGTTAGAATAACCGAGGCTGACCTTATCAGAAATCTATCACTTCAGGGGAGCAATGGGTGAGCAACGGAGGGGAAGTTTGTGCATTGTCCAGACAGCCTGTGTAGTCAGGTTCTGACTCACGCCACAATGAAGACAAGTACACAGTGATGTCTCGGGGGCGGGGGGGTGCTTGAAAATGTCAGTGCCACTTGCCATGGCTGGCCCTGCTTCTTTCTGTCCTCTGTACAGTTCATCTGAAGCCTCACCTGGAAGGTTTGAAGGACACCTCCTCCAGGAAGCCATGCTTTTGTGTACTCTGCCAACTGTATACTCTGTACTCTGTGAATCATGGTGTCTGAGCACTGGCCCGACCCTGTGCTGGGGTATGCATTCTATGGAGCAGAAATGGCCTGTCTCGGTTCTTGCTGTATTCCAAAGTCTAGCACGGTATCTGGCATGTGGCCAACTCTCACCACATGTGAGCTGCATGAAGGTGTGATGCAGAGCCCATGCTATCATAATGCCAGGGCAGCCCTAAGAGAGTGCCACGAATTGAATAACTTAACCCACAGAAGCTATGGCGTCATGGTTCTGGAGGCTATGAGTCTGAATTCAAAGTGTCAGCAGGACCATGCCCCTCTGAAGGATCTAGAAAGGGCCTCCCTTCCACCAGTTATGTTGAATTAGGACCCACTGAAACTTTTTTTTTTCTTTTTGGAGCCAGCATCTTACTATGTGGCCCTGGCTGTCCTGAAACTCACAGAAAGCTACTTGCCTCTGCCTCCCAGGTGCTAGGATTACAGGTGCGCACAATTTTGCCCAGCCCTGACCCCACCTTCCTGGATAATCCCGGTAAGGGTTCAGGAAAATGCTGGGATTATGATTACAATTTTTTTATGCAAAGGAGGAAAATCACAACCAAACCAATCATTTAAGGGGAGAGAAAGATACATTCCAATATTCCTTTGAAGGGTAAAAAACCCCAAACTTCCGCCTCCTGAATGATCTACAACCTCCAAGAAGTGCCAAGCTGGGATCTGAGTCTTTACCACATGAGGCTTTGTGAGGTGTTTCAGATCCCAGTAGCACCAGCATAGGCCCAGGTATGCGATAATGAGTGCCAAAAATGGACGATAGCAGAAAAATAAAGAACAGAGCCCAGAGGTGTTGGGAGGAAGGATATGACTAGTGATGGTGACTTCCGCCAGGTGGCCAGCCTCTCAGAGGAACCATGTGCCCTCAGGCATCTCTGTCCCCCTCCCCAGGATACTCGCTGTGCTGTCCACTGGCCCAATCTCTTCTTTTCCATATTTCTCCATGTGAAGAAAATGAATCTACGTCCTGGTGAGCTCTTGCAGGCCCTCCAGGCTCCTAAAAGCAGCAGGATCATCGCAGGCTGTTTCATAAACGTAAGCATGCCTTGAGTGGCCCATGTGTAAGTCATCAACTGTGACTTCCCGGTGCAGGGTAAGCGGGATCAAAAGCAGAATCAACAGTTGCAATGGGACATTTTTTTGCAGCTAAACAATGACTTGTTCTTAAACCTCTAATACTCAAAGACACCTAACTACCAGCTATTTAAATGATGCGAGTAGAAAACCATTTCTATTAGACTCTACTAGGAGGGCTGGAGAGATGGCTCAGTGGTTAAGAGCACTGACTGCTCTCCCAGAGGTCCTGAGTTCAATTCCCAGCAAGCACGTGGTGGCTCACAACCATTTGTAATGGGATCCAATGCCCTCTCCTGGTGAGTATGAAGAAAGCGACAGGGTACTGACATACATAAATAAATCTTAAAAAAAAAAAAAAAAACTGTACTAGGATCCAACTAGATTAGTGTTCAAAAATTCTGTGGAGTTGAATTCATGCATTATACAAGCATAGCACACATGTGCAATGTGGCCTTACACCCATGTCTGTAGTTTGGCATGAGTTGTCAAGAGATAGGAATCTCCAAGCACTCTCCTGCCAGTCACTTCAGATATGATAGATCCCCACTTTTAACCTCAGAATAAAAGGAGACAGTCCTTGCCAATGGTGACATTCAGTCTTCTCCTCACGCTCACCATACAAGAAACCCAAAACTGCACCAAGGGCAGCTCTTTCATGGGCATGGTATGCAGTGTAACCATGAGACATCCAGGGAGTCTCTTTCCTGAAACTGGGACATAGGGCATCCGGGATGGTGGGATTTAAACAGGCAGAAACAGAGGCTCTCCACTCAGACATGCTAATGATGTTATCTGAAAAGGCAGCGAAGGCAGCAGGCTGCTAAAATAGATGCTGACTTGAAATTGCCAGCGAATGCATAAAACCAGAGAGGCAATGACTCTTGGAGTCTTGCCCACTGTGCACCCTAAAAATACCACAAATAAAAACTCCAAACTGGATCGTCTTGGCCCACATGGTTCTATTGTGATCCTTCAGGAAATAACGGACAGCAATGTTAGCTGAAGCGAAAGGTAGCTTTAGATAGCATAAGGCCAGCATAAGGCTGGCCAAGGGTGGCGGGTCTAAAGCATCCTGAGAATAAGGACATCTTCAGCTTGACTTAAACAGTCATGAAGAATATGGGAGGGATTGGACATTAATAAAACAAAATGTGGGGGAGAGGGTAGGGAAGAGAAGGAAGAAATCCTGCAGAGTGGGAAGCTGAAAAGCTGAAAATAACCCACAGGCGGACAGCAGAACTTGATGCTCTAATGTAGAAAAGCTAGCTTCGTTCTGATATGGAAACTTTTAATTTCAGATGAGGGGGCTGAGAAAATTATACAGTAATATTCTGGACAGGTGGTGCTCTCATTGGGGTAACTAGTTCAAAACACCAAACAGTTGCGAAACTCATTTGAAAAGATTGAAGCTGGGCTGGAGAGATGGCTCAGCAGTTAAGAGCACTGACTGCTCTTCTAGAGGTCCTGAGTTCAAATCCCAGCAACCACGTGGTAGCTCATAATCATCTGTAATGGAATCTGATGCCCTCTTCTGGTGTGTCTGAAGACACTACAGTATAATCATATAAATAAAACAAATGAATAATTCCTTAAAAAAGAAAAAAGAAAAAATTGAAGCTTTGGGATCGTGAAACCTCATCCATTCGCCTTGAAGCAGAGACAATATAGATGGGTTAATATCTACAACCATTTCTCTCCTCTGCTAAAGAGCCTCCATACTGCAATCCCCACTCATCCTAGAAGACCCAGACTCAGCCCACTTCAGGAATGCTCACCATCCCCATTCACAGCGTCTCTTCATATGTGAGCCCTCCCTGCTCCTCCTCCCAAGCTTATGTACCTGTCATAACGTCTCATCTACCCTCTTAGTCACGTGAGCTTAGCTATAATGCGTGTGCTTGTGTTGGGCCTATCTTTTCAGCACCAGCCATCAGGAGTTCTCAAAAAAAGAACTCATTCTTCGTTTTCAAAACTTTTCATGGGAATATCAGGGACAAAACAATATAATAGAGAATATGTAGAGTTCAAAGAAACAAAACACATGCAAACGGTCAGCTACCAAGAGGAATGATGAGTGGGGATTTCTAGTTTCGTTGGAGACTCAGTGTGTTGTGGGACGTTTTTCTGGAAACTGACTTATGAGAGGATGTTTTGCTGAAGCAGACATGTGAGAGAGGACATGTGACGTTCGGAACAATGATAAACATCTTGCTCTTGCGTTGGTCAGCTTTGCGACTCTTTACCGGCCTTCGTTAGGCTTCACTGGGGCTGGTCCTGACTGACAACACCCTTGTACTGGCTCACCTTGCTTTCTTCCTTGATCTTTGCTTGTTATGATTTCATAGAGAGAAACACGCTGTGATGGTTTGAATATAATGGGCCCGGGGAGTGGTCTCGTTGGAGTAGGTGTGGCCGTTCTGGAGTAGGTGTGTCACTGTGGGTGTGGGCCTTAAAACCCTCATCCTAGCTGCCTGGAAGGCAGTCTTCTCCTAGCTTCCATGGAACAAGAGGTAGAACTCTCAGATCCTCCAGCCCCATGTCTGCCTGGATGCTGCCATGCTCCCACCTTGATGATAATGGACTGAACCTCTGAACCCATAAGCCTCCAATTAAATGTTGTCCTTCATACGAGTTGCCTTGGTCGTGGTGTCTGCTCACAGCAGTAAAACCCTAACTAAGACATGCACCAAAGAACTTCTATTGGCATTCTGGCTGCTTCTTGTTGTTCCTCCAGACTCGTGTCGATCAGCAGAGCTTCACAGTTTCTTCTGGATCAAGCCAATGCTACTGATTCATGTTTGGTGTTTGGCCATGGTCTGGACTGCCGACAACAAAGTTTGGAATTGTCCCCAAGAACTATTTCTAAGTAGGTCCACAACTCCCCATTTCCTATTAACTTTTCTTTTCTTTCCTCCTACCTCTTTTGCATGTTGGGCTAGATGGGAGGTTGAAGCATTAAAGAACCACAATTAAAGTAGGTTTTGAAAAATCTAAGCCTATGAAATAAAATAATTTATTTTCAACAGTATAGACTAATGTCTTAGCTGCATCCCTTAAACTATTAAAGGATTTTTGAACCATTAGAGAATTAGATGAAACTTTGAATCTTGCATAGGTTGATGGTTTGAGATCATATCAGAGTTGTTTTATAATCTGTTTGCTGGAGTTACTAGACAATGAGGTCAAGAAGGAGGTAGGACAGGAGACTGCATCTACAATTTATTTAGCCTCATTCCTAATGTAATCAAATGAAGAGTGGGTGTGGAAGGTTGAGTCTATCTCCAGTAGGAATCCAGACAATGCGTATTGCTCTGCTCTGGGTCTTGAACATCAACTTGGCAAAGTCCCATCCTCAGCATTGAGTCATTGAGGCAAAGAAGCTTTCCAAGGTGGAGCCTAGCGAGAGGCCTTTAGTGAGCTCAAACAAGGTAGAGGGAGACACCACATGGATCCGCTTCCCATATGTGGCTTCCTGGCCATGAGGTGACCAATTCTGCTCTGCAAGTACTTCCCACCACCATCAGTGGCACACCATGGGCCTAAAAGCAATGATGTCTTGGACTATATAACCTCTGAACAGTAAACCAAACTAGCCCCATTCTGCTGTTTTTTCCATGTATGCCGTATGTATATTTAGTATATTTGTATACGATTATGTCATGTGATTGTGTGTGTGTGTGCATGCATGTAAGTGTAGAATGCAGGTGTGCATGTACTATGGTATACCCGTAGAGGGAAGAAGACAACTTTTGGGAGTTGGTTTTCATCTCCCACTTTGTTTTTAAGACAGGGTCTCTGTCTGTTGCCATTGTACCACACACTCCAGACTGGCTGGCCGATGAGCTTCCTGGTGATTCTCCTGTCTCAGCCTCCCATTTCTGTATAGAAGGCCTTGAATTTCAGATATGTACCATGCAACTGGCTTTTCATGTGGGTTCTGGAAATCTGATTCGGGGGTTTGTTAGACTTGCATGGTAAATGCTTTTACCTACTGAACCATCTCTCCAGTACCCTAAGTTAAAGTTTCAAATATTTACTATGTCTCAATTCCCTTTCCCAACTGTACAGACTCACTAGACTGGTGTTCCAAACCCCATAGAAGCCAAGAACGTCAGGCCTTCATTTAGAGACAGGATCTTTGGCGTTATAATCAAATTAAGTCAGGATGACTGTGCACCCTAAATCAAATGTTTACTGTTCTTTTCCAGGAAAGAGGAATCTGGAGACACAAAGGAGACATGGCAAAGAAATGTGTGTGAAGACAGCAGAAATAAAAATCGGAATGCCACAAACCAAGAAGTTCTAAGGGTGGCTGTGTCAAGATAGACTGCCTGTGCTCTTAATCACCTAACAACAATGTTGCTGTTGCTGTTGCTGTTGTAGCTGTTGCTGCTGTTTCCAGGCTTTACCGTGCCTAGAGAAATTCTATTTTATAAGCAGCTTTAGATTACATTTTGAGTGCAAGAGAAGTAGCTGAGAGCTGCATCCTGATCTGCAATCAGAGAGAGAGAGAGAGAGAGAGAGAGAGAGAGAGAGAGAGAGAGAGAGAGAGACTTCAAAGCTAACCCTGAGTAACACATGTCTTCCTACAAGGCCACACCTACTCCAGCAAAGCCACACCTCCTAATCTTCTCAAAAAGTGCCACTCTCTGATGACTAAGTATTCAAATATATGAACCTACGGGGGCCATTCTCATCCAAACTACATAAGCGACCATATGAGCACACAGACATATTAAAATATCAGGAAACCCAGGAAATAAGAATATACTGAATACTAAAGAAAGTATAAAAACACCTGAACCCCTAAAGTAGATGGACACCTAGCTCTGTGGCGGCAATAATATCTACTGACCTGTTGTGACTCTGTGTGTGTGTGTGTGTGTGTGAGAGAGAGAGAGAGAGAGAGAGAGAGAGAGAGAGAGAGGGAGAGAGAGAGAGAGAGATCACCTATAGGCAGAGAGCTCCCAAATGTCCTGCATGCTTCCTCCTAACTACAATCCCACTGCTGACATAGCCTCCTCCAACTGCTGTCTAGACACACTCTTCCACGTGTTTGTCCATCTGGACCCAGTCCTACCCCTGGCCTCCATGCCCTTCATAGTCCTATACCTTGCTTCTATGGCTCAACTCAAATCTCTGTCCTATCAAACTGCTCTGCAGCAGCATCTCCAGCAGATCCCCAAAGGGGTTTGTTATCTAGATCCCCAAACTCTACACAGAGATGTTTTTTGAGTCTCTGGAAAGTTTCCTTTGAACTCCTTAGATTATTCTACAACCTAATTCTTTTGTAGGACATTCAGTAACATACATACATACGTATATATACATATACATATATGAAGAGATATATTTATTCTGTAATATGTAATAGGTGATTCGAGAGTATTAGCAGTTAAGACTGGAATAGCTGTTTTAAGTGTTTCTGAGGCTCTATAGGTCGTTGACTGTAACGGGAAGAAGGACTCATGTGGGACATCAAACTGCTGAGAAAGTGCTATGCCATAAACTCAGATGAACACATCTGTGTCTTTTCACAACACCAGATCTTGTTGAATAGCAATTGGTTCATAAGGTGTTTTGATTGGCAATTATTTGTCAGACAATCCTGCCTTACGTTGGTAGTTGACCAAGACAAATAGGAGTTCTTTTTTATTTTAATCTTAATTGTTAATTTAATTCTCTCATTTCATAGCTCCCAATAAGTATTCTTACATATATAGTCACAGAATAAATGTAAGTTGACAAGAATACACTATAGTTTAAGAGGTTTTAGGTGCAGGTTGATATAAACAGAACAGTTTCTCAGGAGAGGTACAGCCTGAAAAGCTACAGTTGTACACAGTACAGAGTAATGTGATGGCTCTTCTGGGTTGTCAACTCTTTGACTACACCTGGCATTACCTAAAGTTCAAACAACGGGGCGCAGCTGTGAGGGATTGCTCTTAGTTAAATCACTTATGTGGGAAGACCCAGCTTTAATCTAGATCTTCTGAGGTAGGAAGAGCCATCTTTGATCTGGGCTATAACTTCCGCTGGTAGCCTCTCTAAAGGACACGGAAGAAGGAAGCTCTTGTTCTTTGCTTTCTCTCACTCTCTCTGGTAGTTTTGTTCCCTCATTGGCACTAGACCCTACCTCTTTGGCATTAAGGTATATACTGAAGACCAGCTGAGACATCCAGCTTTGTGGACTGAACTAGATTCTTGGATTTTTCTATTAGTAGGCAGCCATTGTTAGACTATGTGGATCACAGCCTACAAGCCACTCTAATAAATCCCACATGGATGCATAGATAGGTAGATAGATAGATAGACAGATAGCTAGATATTCATTAGAACAAATGAAATGAATATATTAGAACTGATAAAAATATATGTATATATGTATGTACATGTATGTATGTGTGTATATATATGTATATATAAATATATATAAATATATATTTCCATGGGTATAAAACTATCCATTAGAGTCTAATAGGCTCACCAGTGGATACTCAATTGAAGACAATGACTCATCCTCCTCCTGAGCACTCATCAATAACCAATAGTTCTCCAGGGAGGGGAAGGGCCCCATGAGCCTGACTGCTGGCAAGTCTAGTCTTGTGCAATCCCAGTGACTACAACCACAGCTAGTGTGAGTTTACTATTTCAATGGCTGTGTCATCCCCAGGAGATAGCCTTGTGCAACTTTTCTCCCTGTCACCTGGCTCTTCTATTCTTTCTTCTTCCTCTTCCACCGTGTTCCCTGAGCCTTCTGGGAGTGGTATGAATGCTCTGTTTAGAGCTGAGCACTCAAAAGTCACTTATTCTCAGCTTCTTGAACAGCCAGGAGTCCCTGCATTCACTGCAAAGAGAAGCTCCTCTGATCAGGGCTGAGAGGTGCACTTGTCTGTAGATATAAACAAACATTTAGGAGGCAGTTTAAAGGCAAGCCAGCAAAACAACAGAAAATGAATCCAGATGCATACAGAAAGGTTATAGAAGGGAATGGAAAGTAAGCAGGTAACATTTTCAATCTTCATTTCCCTAGAAACCTAATGCTCCTATAACAATATTCGTCCCTATGTTTACTATGTGCAATTTAAGAGCTAAGACTGTTGCTAAGTTGCTTGAATGCCTGTTTATCAAACAAAAAGCCCTGGGTTCAATCCCCAGCACCCCATTATCCTGGCAATAGCCTACACCTCCCAGCCCTACCCCTCCCTGGGGAACTATTGGTTATTGATGGGTGCTCAGGAGGAGGATGAGTCATTGTCTTTGTCTTAGTCAGGGTTTCTATTCCTGCACAAACATCATGACCAAGAAGCAAGTTGGGGAGGAAAGGGTTTATTAGCTTACACTTCCACACAGCTGTTCATCACCAAAGGAAGTCAGAACTGGAACTCAAGCAGGTCAGAAGCAGGAGCTGATGCAGAGGCCATGGAGGGATGTTCCTTACTGGCTTGCTTCCCCTGGCTTGCTCAGCCTGCTCTCTTATAGAACCCAAGAATACCAGCCCAGAGATGGCACCACCCACAAGGGGCCCTCCTTCACTTGATCACTAATTGAGAAAATGCCCCACAGCTGGATCTCAGAGGCACTTCCCCAAGTGAAGCTCCTTTTCCTATGATAACTCCAGCCTGTGTCAAGTTGACACACCAAACTAGCCAGTACAGTCTTCAATTGAGTATCCACTGGTAGGAGGTAGAGGTAGGAAAATCGAAAGTTCAAAGCCACCCTTAACTATATAAATTGAGACCAGTGTCTGGAATACAGGAATAAGAAATAGATCTTTTGCAATACTTCTGGTAGGATGGCAAATTAGAAGTCAAAACACAGAACAGTAACAGAGGAAAAAATTCAACAAGATAGTGCACAATAAGTTTTTGTTCTGTAGAGGCAGAGGAGAGGGGAGGGCTGAGAATTGGAGCCCAGCTGCAACCCCATTCAAATACAAACCACGTAACCAAATTAAACTGCAATCTTACTAGACTGGAGAGCTTCAATCCATACTTGTGGGAGGCAGAAAAATGCCCTCAAGACGCATGCACACCATTTTCTCAAGCTTATAAACATGCTAAGATAGGCAAATGACAGTGTCTACAGTCTAGGGGGAAAATGTGTGTAAACCACATGTCTGATGAAAGACTTTTCTTCAAAATATACAAATCCCCAAATTCAGTGAGAGAAAAACACTGCTATGGTTTTGGAATGATTTGTATCCCTGGAGTGGTTGGCGAGGTTCTACAGGTAAAGATTTGGTCCTCAAGATACGGGGAAGTATTATGGGGCCCTGTGGGGCATTCTAAGGTCAGTGGAGACATGCCCTCAAAGTGGATTGTAGGACTTCACCCATCTTCTTCATCTGCTTTCTAGGTTAGAATAGATTCCCTTAGAACATCTGTTCTCAACCTGGAGATCATGAACCCTTTAAAGACTGGACAACCCTTTCATGGACTCACCTAAAAATCATCAGAAAACACAGATATTTACACTTCATAACCGTAGTAAAATTATAAGTATGAAGTAGCTACAGAAGTAATCTTACAGTTGAGGTTCACCATAACACGAGGAGCTGTATTGAAGGGTTATGGAATTAGGACGGTTGAGACCCACTGCCTTAGCATGTGCCATCTAGGCCAAGGGGGGCTGAGCCAGTGGAGCTACCCAATCTTAGACTCCACCTTCCAGAATCATGACTACAAGAAACAACTCTTTATTGCATAAGAAGCCCATGTCACATATTTCAATACACTGATAGAACACTGACTACTATACACATACCAAACAATGGAACCTATTAAGATGTATTCTAACCTAAACATTCACAAACATTTCTCCAGTGTTTCCGAGGGAAGAGGCCAGAAAGATAGTCCAGTGGCAGTAAGTGCTTAATGTTTGTCTTAGGGTGACTATTGCTGTGACACCAGACCAAAAAGCAACTTGTGAGGAAAAGTGGCTAACACTTCCATGTAGTGGCCCATCATTGAAGGAAGCTAGGACAGGAACTCAAACAGGGCAGAAATCTAGACGCAGGAGCTGATGCAGAGGCCATGGAGGGGTGCTGCTTATTGGCATGTTCATCATGGCTTGCTCAATCTGCCTCCTTATAGAACCCAGGACCACCAGGGTAGCACCACCCACCATGGGATTGGCCCTCTCCATTGATCACTAATTAACAAAATGCCCTACAGCTGAGTCTTAGGGAGGTATTTTTCTCAACCTTGGTTCTCGACCTTCTTGATGCTGTGACCCTTTAATACAGTTGTTGTGGTGACTCCCCCACCATAAAATCATTTCATTGTTACTTCATATCTGATACCCTGTGGGGGGGGGGTCTTGGCCCATAGATTAAGAACAATGTGACTAGCATGTCAATGTGTTGACATAAAACTAACCAGACAACAATCTTGGAAAGGCTCCAAGTTCAGTGCCTAACGCCTACATCCGGTGACTCATAGCCACCTGTCCCTCCAGATACAGGAGGATCCCACACCTCTGGCCATGCATGCACTTACAGACTGAGACACGTAATTTAAGATAATAAAGTTAAATCTGAAAACAAACATATCCAACAGAGCATGAAGTGTGCCTGTAATCTTGACACTTGGAAGGCAGAGGTGGAGACTGGAGGCTCGCCTGGGCTAAATGAGACTCTCCCTCAATAATGTAAAATAAAACATACATCCATACTGTAGCTTTTAAGCATTCGATCGGTGTGCTGTAACCCATATAACCATAGAGGTTAGGTATCAAGTTAGGGACTAGAAGAGAGAGATGATCCCCCAAGGAAGAGAAAATAGAATAGTTATAGAGAGACAGGGGAGAGGTGGGAGTGAGAGGCTTAAATGGGGAGGAGAGTGGATTACAGGGGTAAGAAAGGGAACATGGAAGGGGATAATGAACACAAAGAGCCATTTGTGAGGTCACACAGATGCTACTACTGTAGAAGCTTCCTAAAATACATGCGTATCTGAAAGAAATCTAAATAGAGTCACCAAATAATGGGGGAGCAGGGCCCCAACTAGACATCTTTCCCCCACCAAGTAAAATACCCAATGCCTGGAATGGGCTACATGTAGTCGAGTCATTGGCCAAAGAGGTCCCATAGAAACTTCCAAACATCTCAGGCTATTTCCAAGGCTGTTGTTTGTTTTCCACAAACTGAGGTTTGCTGAAGACAGTATTTATAGATGTCACTGAACACAGAGAAATGGAGCTGGTGCCTTTACCACTACTGACTAATGGTCCAGGTACTGGATTATACCCTGCAAACTACCAGAGGAGAAAGGTAACCACCATTCTAGCTGCAAACCCTGAAATATACCATGGTAAACTGAGTCCATGATCCATGGCGGTGACCAATAACTTTCTGCTTGGATTGAAGGCCCACAGCACAAGATGGAACCCCATGTCTGACACTACTCTGGTCACTAAGAACCTGAGACTAGATAGACCATGGGCTTAAGGGAAAACCAAATACCATTGTTCTGCTAAAGGAATGTAGCAAAATCACCACATTCATGGGTTACTCCTAATGATCTTCTCTTAGACCCATCAGTGTCTTGATGAGCCATCATGGGAGAACTAACCTAGAGACCCACAGCTGGCCAAATACACAGGCAGTGAGAAACTTTGGAACATTCAGTTCTAAATAAGGTATCTTGACTAAACCCCTCCCCTTGGGGCTCAGGGAGCTATGCAGAAGAGGGGACAGAAAGATTGTGTAAGAGAGGGGATAGATGCCACCAAGGAAACAGTGTCTTTAGATACAACAGGACTGATGCCCATATAAACTCACAGAGACTGTGACAGCATGAACAGGGTCTGCACAGGTTCAAAAGAGATGGCTCCCAGTACTGAGAAGGTAAAATGGGCATGAGTTCTCACCCCTAACCAAGACGCTATCTGCAACTGATGCTCTCTAGCAAAGAAAAAAATTGGTTTTCTCCAATAGAGTCTCGTCGGGTTTATTAACTCCACTGAAGGGCAGGTCCCATGCCTAGCAGTGGATAGCCAAGACTAAAACCAACTCGATGGTATTTCTGTAGACTTTTGTATCATCTTGCTTTATTGGTCTCTTGCTTGTATGTTATGGTTTCTGATTTGGTGGGTTTGTGGGTTTTGTTTGTGTGTACATTTTTTCTGGATGTGTGTGTGGGTTGTATTTGTTCTCTCATAAGAGAAAGGACTTAGAGTTGGATGGATAGAGAGGTGGGGAGGATTTGGGAGGATTCTGAGGAAGGGAAACCATGATCAGAATATGTATTATATGAATTTTTTTCAATAAAAACTAGGAAAAAAGAGCCTCCTTTTTTGTCCCATTACTAAGAGAGCAGCAGCATATTGAAGTTACTTTTCTCCTAATGCTGTTTTGTTCTTGTATGCCGAATGCCATTTTTCTTATTGCTATGCTTGTATTCCTGTTTTCCTCATATAAAGCTTGTAGGCCAGGGTGAGGGCAGCAGAAAAACTGGCTAATGTCCTCTCAGATAAGTCTGATACCTTTCCAGAAACAGAATTTGTTGCTTTAACAGAAGTGTTTTGCAAACCAAATCAAAGTACTGTGAGAATCATCTATCCTAAGACTACCAAGGATGATGATGATTAGTTTTTGTTGTTATTGTTTTGTGTAGTCATTAAGTGCCTAAGCTACATTGGATACTAAAAGTGTACAGTGTAATGTGAGGCTCCACAGCTTCTGTTCTGGGTGTCAATTCTAACTGTATAGAAGTTCATTTGTATAGATTTTGGGTCTGGCTAATTTTGGCGTGTGTTGTCTTTATTTATTTGCAAGCCTGTTAATAATAAAGTTTATAAAATGAAAAATGAAAAAAAAAACCTTCACAGGATTCACCAATAAAAATAAAATGAAATCTTAACCTCTTTTTAAAAAAAAAGAAAAAGAAAGAAAATATACGAAGACTCATAGGTTAATTCTATAGAAGCTTTATTTGCAATATTAAAACTGGAAATTTCCTGTCTATCAACTAATGTGGTTTCAATATACTTGATCCAGGGAGTGGCACTATTTGGAAGCATAGCCTTGCTGGAGTCGGTGTGGCCATCTTGGAGGAAATGTGTTACTTTGGGGGTGGTCTTTGAGACCTTCCTCCTAGCTGCCTGGAAGCTTGTCTTGTCCTGTTTGCCTGTGGAACTCTCAGTTCCTTCTCCAGCACCATCCCTGCCTGGGTGCTGCCATGCTTCCCACCATGATGGTAATGGACGGAGCCTCAGAACCTGTAAGCCAGCCCCAGTTAAATGTCCTGAATAAGAGCTGCCTCGGCCGTGGTGTCTGTTCACAGCAACGGGAACCCTGAGACAGTAAGTGAATGAATAAATGGGGAACATCAAACAAATGAACTTGTCGGCGGCACAACAGAGGAATCTCAATATAATCTATATAATAAGAACAAGACCAAAAACTCTGATTCAGTTTTCTAGTGACAGAAAGGCTAGTGCAGAGGGGTCTGCCGAAAAGGATGATTGTAAAGAATAAGGAAGGTTTTAGAGGTGGTGTTTGCTATCTTGATTAGACTGATGGTTGAAGGGCATCAGTAAACATCACAGACGTTAGCAAATTGTGTCCACGTTGGTTTACTATACACCTTTTATTGGGACAAACCTATTGACTTTTTGAGACAGGGTTTCACCGTGTCGACCTGGTTGGCCTGGAACTAAGTATACTGGGGTGGGCTTGAACTCCAAGGTTACAGGGAGTGGGCCAGCCTCTGCCTCACACCCTGATGCTGGGTGTTTTTAAATGCTACTTCTAAAACCCCGAAAGAGAAATCAACTCTTCGTGATAAGTAAACAAATATCTAATTAAGCATCTGTATTACTAAAAAGCTATATTAGAACATCACCACCAGTCGTGGATAGGGATTTTTCTGGATGTCTTGCAAAGATACAGTCACCGAAGTAGGGACCAGGGAGAGAGCTGCAGATCCAGTCTGATCACTTAAGCGGGTGTAGCTAGCTGGTGTACATGTCTCTGGGATGAAAAGCCAACAACACCTCCAGAAGAATTGACGGAGGGATGCGGGCGAATGCAGAACAGGAATATCATTCTCCTCCCTCGCGCTCAAGAGGGTACCAAGGGCCAAATGCATCCCCAGTAGTGAACAGTCTGTGTCTCAAGGATTTGGAGAGTGATGGTGGTTTTGTGGCGAGAGGTGGTGTAGCCCACATGAACGCTGGAACGCATCATCAAGAAGGGAAATAACTCTTGTGACCACAAACCACTCCACCACAACTAACAGGGAATCCCGAGTCTCTAACCCCGGCGTCTTTCCCGGAACTCCCGGATCCACCGATCACACCCACCTCCTCGTCTTCTTCCGCCCGGAAGGGCTCCATCCGCCTACACTAGGAAGACTTCGCTCCCAGCCACGGCGCACCTCGCCGCAGCGCGCAGCCGCGGAGGCGTCGCTTTACGGCCGGAGGGGGCGGGGTGTAAACGTGTGGCGCAGAATGAGTTTAGGAGAGGGTAGGCTTTTTTTGCGACAGGACGTAAGTGACGACGGAGGCGGTGCGACAGCTGCTGGAGGGCCGAGGAGGCGGGTTTGTGTTTCCAGGGCCGAACCAGGATGTGGGGGGGCGCGGGTCCTGGGCTTGGGTAGCTGGAGGCCCTCAGCTACAGCCATGAGTGAAGGGGATCGGCGAGGGGGAGGCCTTGGGCATCTTTGGGCGGTGGGTGGCCCCGAAGGGCTGGCGAGCCGGAGAGCCGGCTCTAGGCCGGCAGTCTGACCCGTGTCTTGCCCGAACTCGCAGAGCGGCGGGTCCTGTCCTCGTCATGAGGCCGCAGCAGGCGCCGGTGTCCGGGAAGGTGTTCATTCAGCGGGACTACAGCAGCGGCACGCGCTGCCAGTTCCAGACCAAGTTCCCCGCGGAGCTGGAGAACAGGGTACGCAGCCTGGCTCCCTGCCTGCCCCTGCTCCTCCTGCCCCTGGGGAGGAGGGTAGAGTCCCTGGAGCGGGGAGGGAGTGTCTCACGGGGCTGGAGAGCAGGAGACCTCTAGATCCGCCGCGAAAGATGTGCGAAGAAGGTGCGGGCTGGTGTTTCGAGAAAGACTGCTAAGGCTGATGCTCAGAGCAGTGATCTTAGAGAAGTTTAGGATGCACGCTGCCCCGCAGCCCATCCTAGTGTCTTTAACAGGACCCCGACACACACACACACACACACACACACACACACACACACACAGAGTTATGGACACCTTGTTGAGGTGCTAATTCCTGGGACTCCAGGCTACCTCATACCTCCTGTGCTAACCTACATCCTACCGCCTAAGACACGCAGAAGGCAGCGTCGTTCGCATGACTGACATCTATAGTCACTGTGCTGGTCATATCGTTCACCTGAAAGGGTTTATTAGCGATGGGCTTGGTAACCCATCCAGGCCTTCTTGGAACCTGAAAAACGTACCCAGTCCCGGGCAGGAACAACTAAAGAACTTGTAGCTGAACCTACCCTGCACTCCTGGTCGTCATCATCCCTGGGAGCTTCCTGTTGGCTTTGCATATCGAAACGGTCATGGGGCATAGGTCCTTTGGACAGCCTTGTAAACAAAAGCCGAGATTTGCTTTAACAGCACCAAAGGTCTGTGTGTGTTCTTGTGTCTACCCAGTGTGATTCTTTTGTCCTTCAGCTATATTAACTCAGCTTCTATTTCCTGTTCATAAATCAGTTTCTAGAAACTGAGCCAAGAGGATGAGGAACTTTGAGGTAATTAAGTATGGTGTGGGTGTGGGGCTAGGAAATGCCGGTTGTGGACTGGGTGGGTGGAGATGTGTGCGTACTAGGGAAATGCCCACAGCTGCTCAAAATCAGATTGTTGGTTTGTAGGCTGGGTGTGTAGCTTAGTGCACAGAGCCTGTTCTTTCTAGGCCCAGGGATCCATCTCCAGCACTAAATATCTAGTCAGGCTTACTCCCAGCTACTAGGGAGTCTACTAGGCAGGAAGATTGCAAGTCCAAGGCCAGCCTGGGCAGCTTGAATATACCATGCTCTAAAATTGCTTGGAAAAGGTGGGGATCCTGAGGCTGTAGTTCAGTGGCAGACCACTTATCTAGCCTGTGTGGGGGCTTTGGTGTCAGTCCCCAGTACTGATTGATCGGCAGGGTTAGACAATTCCTTATTTCATTGCCTTATCTGTAAGTTTGATTTATTGCCCTAGGCAAGTTAGTGCTCAGCTGCCTTTCTTAAACTGCAAATTAAAGATCAAACAAGCTTTGGAAAGATACTGTGTAAGTAGTGTGTGGTCCTGGGCACTTGAGGGAACCTGGCACCCAGGTGCCAGAGGCAGGAGGATCCTGAGTTGTAAGCCAGTACGGACTGCATAGCAAGACTCTTGTCTCAGGGAGAGGGAGGAGGGAGAGGATAACAGGTTTTGATGGACTTGTTTGTGACATGCCATTCGTTTAGAGGCTTCTGCTGGTTTATAAGCCAGACTTCTCGCTTTATTGAGTCAGACACATATATGCCACATCAGGCATTAGCCTTTCATTGAGTATGGTAGAACCTTTCCTTAATCTTAGGCTAAAAAACCAGGTGTGGTCACACATACCTTTACAGGGAAGCGATGTTGCTAAATTCTGCCATCCAAAAAATGGTACTTCATTGGCTTGATGAAGCACAGAAATGGTTGTGGTGAGTGTATGGTATGTGCCTTTGACTATTTTACTATTGACTTCAACACTTAACGTAAACCACTTGGGGAAGCTTTTATGTGTATGTGTTGATCATACATTTAAGTTTTCTTGATTTTATGTGAAGGTGAAAGGCTTCTTTATTTCTCTGCTGAAATAAAATAAAATAGATATGCTGGTGATCGTGCTGCCCACCTGGGAGGCCTGGCTTTCATTCTGCGGGAATATCACACTTGCCAGTGTAATTGAGAAACTGATGCACAAATGTCTTATATGACATTATATGTGAAATGCATGCATGCTGTTTGAGAGCACAGAATTATGTCAGCTGAGCAGTGTGCGCCCCTGCCTGTTACAGTGTGATGCTTTGATGCCTGACAGCTCGTCTGCCTCAGTCGCTCTTCCAATGGTCCTTTGTTGGCTTCAGCCAAAATGCAAATGTTTTAGTCACCCTTAGTCGTCAGGGAGAAGAAAACCCAAATGAACTGTAGTAGAGACACATTCTACTTAATCTAGTCAGCAGAAATAACCTTTGACTTGACTTTGCATTTGTGATCACTTTAGGCTTTAGCAGTGTGTATTTCAACAAAAAACAAAACGTATAAGAAAACCATCCCTGTTTCCATTTTTTTTGTTTTTGTTTTTGTTTTTGTTTGTTTTTGTTTTTCAAGACAGGGTTTCTCTGTATAGCCCTGGCTGTCCTGGAACTCACTTTGTAGACCAGGCTGGCCTTGAACTCAGAAATCCGCCTGCCTCTGCCTCCCAAGTGCTGGGATTACAGGCGTGCGCCACCATGCCCAGCTTCCCTGTTTCCATTTTAAATGATGTTTATTAGATCATTTTTTTTAATTTGGGTCCATTTTTTCATATCTCCAAATTTCTATTACAGTTTCTGAATACTCTTGTGACCACAAACCACTTCACCACAACTAACAGGGAATCACGAGTCTCTAACCCCGCAGGACTCCGTTGGAGGACTGATGACTGTCTTAATGTGCCTAGACGTAACTGATTTTAAAAACTCCTGGATTTGTTCTTTGGAACCTAAGTGCAGTTGTGTCACTTGGTAAATTGAAATATCACGAAGCCAGCTTGTTATGCTACTGCTCTGCTTACACGGGTATTAAGTGTGGGCCAGCAAGAGTGCAGTGTGGAAGAGTGAAAACAGTAGTGTAAGGTGTGTAGCGGATCAGAACGTGGCCACTCACTGCTGGCCAAGCACCAGCATTTGTTGCACTTCTGCAAGGGGGACGCTTAGGTTTATGTGCTCTGATATGAACACAAACAGGGAGGGATGCATTGAGCTGCTGGTCACCATGTCACCAGGCAGTGGGGATTCTTAGTTCCGTTCTAGTCTTATGGGGCTACTGTCTGTATGCACACCATGAGCTCAGAACATTATGGAGCCAATAATTATTAACGATGTTTGCCCTAACTCCACCCATCTACGCCCCCTCCCACATTCTTTTATATTAACGTTTTAAAAAACCACAGACTGCACATGCACTAAGTTGGAGCCCAGAGCTCTGTACGTGCTAAGTAAATGCTCGACCACTGAAAACTCAATTTTCTTATAATATGCTTTTAAGAAGACTATATTCCTTCCGTCTTCGTTCTTTGAAAGGAATCACTGGCTACAGATTTGCTTATTAACCTGCCCTAGATTTGCCTCCATCTTGCAAACTCTGGGACTCAGAAAAATAATTAGTATTTCTAGTCTAAAGGGCAATTTCTAGATCTAGAAGGGCATTTCTAATCTGGAAGAAATAAAGTAATCCTGGATTGGCTCTCATTGTTTTGAATTATATTGTATATAAAGAAACATAAACAATAAAATAATTTATCAGATCATTGAAGTAACAGTAAAAGTTAGACATTACATGCTCACTGGCTGCCTGGAAGGTTAGTTTGCTTCACGGACTGCTTGTTTTCAGGTAGGAGCACTCTGTCTTCCATCCTCAGTGACCTTTTTTTCTTTAAATGTGTCTGTGGAGTGGGGCAGGGGAGGGTGGCTGTTTGGAGACAGGGTCTCACTCTAGCTCTGGCTGTTCTGGATTCACTGTGGAGACCTGCCTGGCCTGACTCCCAAGTGCTGGGTTAAGGGTGTACAACACTAAGCCCAGCTCTCAGTGGCCAGTCTCCACCCTGTCTTGGAGTAGGAGAAAAATAGTGGGACGCTGGCCTGCTCCCAATGTCTTATCCACCTAGCCCTTGTCATGGTAACTAAGGGCAAAACAGTGATTACAACCATTTCTGACCAGCCGGGCGGGCGGTGGTGGCGCACGCCTTTAATCCCAGCACTTGGGAGGCAGAGGCAGGCGGATTTCTGAGTTCGAGGCCAGCCTGGTCTAGAGAGTGAGTTCCAGGACAGCCAAGGCTACACAGAGAAACCCTGTCTCGAAAAAACAAAAACAAAAACAAAAAACAAAAAACAACCATTTCTGACCTGTGAGCTTGTAAGAGCTCAAGGACAGGGTCATAAATACTGTCTGCTCTCCAGTGTGTTTCCTGGATTGGAGATACAGCTCAGTGCAGACTGCTTGTCTAGCATGTTTGATACTCTGGGTCAGAAGGATGGTGTCAGATGAAATGCTCTACTATGAATGTGCATTTGAATTCTAGGTTAAAAGAAATGTTAAGTCTACAAAATAGTGTTAGAAGAAGAAAGTAAAAACAAATCAGTAGAGGTGGAGATAGAACTCGGCTTTTAGAGTCCTTGGCTAACGTGTAGGAAGCCGTGGGATCTCTTGCTCCACATAAAATTAGGCGTGATAGTTAATGTCTTTAATCCTCAAAAGATGGAGAAGACAGAAGGATCAGGACATGAAAGTCATTCTGTCTTTAGCTATATAATGAGTTTGAAGCCAGCATGGAGTACATGAGACAGTTTCAGAAAAAGAAAGAGAAGGCATGGCTGGAGTAAGGAACGGGACTGCGCGGCAGCCTTGTGCTGTCACTTAGTGCATGCACGAGGTCTGAGGGGGTTGGGAGTGGGCTGCCTTCTTCAGGCATGTGGTGCATCTTTGCCCTGAAAGTAGTGATGCAGACTTCTGGGACATACGCAGCCTGTCCTTCATTAAAATATCACCATGACAAATAGCAGCTGTATTAGTATTAGCATAGTAATGGTGTCACCAGAGGTTAGGAGTGGCTTCACTGTGAAGCACTGTGTCAGTTTGAGATTTTGCACTTCTCAATAGTATGAGCATCCAGTAACAAAATATCTGTTGCAAAAGAGGAGCCTGAGAAAACAAGAGTTTACCATTTGACAACTCTGCTTAAAGTAATCTTTCCTCCTATTCAGATGCTTGTTTTAAGAATAAATTCTCTGTTGGAAATGATGGTGCATACCTTAAGGCCAAGGCATGGAAATTAGTATGAAGTATGAAGCCAGCCTGGGCTATGCAGTGAGACCCTGTTTGAAAAAATAAGTGAATAAATACTCTTCCAAGGTAGAAAGAACCTCTTCTTATGTGCCCTTACAATTAAGAGGGTGTATGTATAAAAGACTGGTCATAGCATTATAGGTGCTCACAATATAAATATATATGATTAGAAAGAATATCATTTGAGTATAGAAAAAAAGTATTTTGAACCTTCATAATATCCAGTTTCCCATAAGATGAATAAAGTTAAACCCTAAGTAATTAGTGACAGAGGTCTGGATTTAGATACACACATGAAAAGTATTTGCCTTATCTTTTGGGGTGTGTTTGGTTTTTAAACTAGGTCTCATGAACCCAGGCTGAACTCACATTTACTATATAGCTAATGTGTTAATTACTTTTCTATTGCTGTGAAGAGACACCATGACCAGGGCAACTTATAAAAGAAAGCAGTTAGTTAGGGGCCTTACAGTTTCAGAGGCAAGTGGACTCCATGACCAACATGGTAGGGAGCATGGTGGCAGGCAGACAGGCAGGCAGACAGGCAGGCAGGAAGGCCGGCATGGTACTGGAGCAATTGCTGAGAGCTTACATCTGATCTGCAAGTTAGAGACAGAAAAAAGCTAACCTGAGTGGCCAGAGTCTTTTGAAACCTTGATGCCCACCCCTACTGACACCTTCAACAAGGCCATATCTTCTAATTGTTAGCAAACAGTTCCACACCTGGTGACCAGGCATTCAAACATGGATGTGTGGGGGCCACTCATTCAAACCACAGCCGAGAATAATCCACAGCATATGTTTCCATGCCTGTTCTAGTTATTGTCTTTTAAATTTGGAATTTTGTCAAGACAACAAGGTATGTCTGGTAGCAGACAATGAGTTGACCATCTTTGTTTCTAGAACTTATTTTAAAAACTTTTCTCCCCTACAGATTGATAGACAGCAGTTTGAAGAAACAGTTCGAACTCTAAATAACCTTTATGCAGAAGCAGAGAAGCTTGGGGGCCAGTCATATCTTGAAGGCTGTTTGGCTTGTCTAACGGCCTATACCATCTTCTTATGCATGGAGACTCATTACGAGAAGGTATGGCTACATCTGTGTTCAGAAAGATCTCTGAGTGTCATGAAAGAAGACCAGGTTTTATACATCAACAGTTGCTTTAAACTTTAGAAACATTTATAATAATAATTCAGATTTTGTTACTGCTCTTATGTCCAGAGCACATAGGAGTGGGTCCTGTGTGATCTTGAAACAGTCAAAATGTGCATGTCTGCTTGGGGTGACAGGTCAGGGTTCAGACTCCACATGCAAAGGTAGTGTAGAAGACCTGTATGTCTCCTTGTCTCCAGATTTTTGAGAATCTTTTTATTTTTTTCCCCCAAATTTCCATTTTCCGTCTTATCTGTCTACTCCTGGGCTGTCCTAACGTTTCTCCTTGCTCCTAGCTGTCCCAGCTCATGTCCCGCTGTCTTACTTCCCCTGCCACTCCTAAGTCCTCCTTTCCTAGCTTAGGACTGGATCAGACAGGATTCTCCTGAAGCTCATGTCAGGTTGCCTTTCTAACTCCATCTCCCGCACCTTCCTTCACATGTTTGGACAGACAGACAGACAGCCGAGTTTAGACGTGTAGATCTTATCTCTGTAGCGACAGCCACCCAGATCTCACGCAGAGCACAGATATTGGGCAGCACTGATTCTTAGTAGGCTCTGGGTGTGTGGGGAAAGAGCCCGAGAGAGGGAGTGGACACAAGCTGGGGAACTCCACAGACAGTCCAGCTCAGATTAGGAGCTCGTGGTTTGGGTGGGAGGAAGGGAATGCTTTCTAAGGGGATGCTGGTAATAGAGCCAGGGCAGGGAGGGGCTGACTTAAGAAGGAGGAACATTGCGTTCCTACGGATAACAACATGGCTGTCTGTCCATGCTCTTAAGGAAGCTTGCCTCTGCCCGTGATGGTGGAGGTGCATCCTTTGGACAGACAGGTGTAAGAGGGATGAGTGTTGGGTTCCAGACAAGTCATGCTGGCTACAGGATCTTGGATACATTCATTTCTTGGAATTCTCTCAACTATAAAGTAGATCTTGGAATTAATATATAGCCTCACATATAGTAAATGTTTAATAAACATTTTCTTGAAGTAGATTTCAAAAATATTTTTATGCATTTATATATTATATTGCACACATACACATGCCAGGGCACCGGTGGAGACCAGGTCCAGGCCCCTGTCCCCCTCTGCGTCTGTCCGTCTGACCAACAGAGACAGGCTCGCTTTCTGTTGTTCACCGCTGCGTCGGCCCAGCCGGCTGGTATGCGAGCTTCCTTCTCCTGTAGGTGTGCTCGGTCATAGCTGCTTATGCTCTGTGTCCAGCTTCTCCATGAGCTCTGGGGCTCTGAACTCAGGTCACAAGGCTTGCACAGCAAGCCAGCTATCCCATCCCTAGGGCCATTGCTATCAGAGCATTGCTATCAAGAGCCATTTCTCTCCGGTGATCCTGTAGAATCCGGGGCTCAAACTCAGGTCATCGGCCTACACAGAAGCTCCCACCCACTGAGCCATCTCACCGGCTCTTACACTCTAAATCAATGTCAAACAAACCAAAATACCCAACAAAATTACCTTATTTCTAAACACCCAATAAACCAAAAATATGGCACAGCAAGCCATATCTCCCCATCCCTAGTTCTTTGTGAAAAGTCAGGATCGAACTGTTTATAGACACCAGTGTTTAAACATTAAGATTTCTTACTCTACAAAGAGTAAACCAGATATAATGTCTACACTTTACCATGTGGTTAAATTTCTTGAAATTGTCAATAATCCTTTTAAAACTTGCTTGAACAATTATGCACTGTTACTTATAATATGCTATTTATTGATTTTTCAATGAAGATAAAGAGAATAGTGTTATTTCTCCATTGTTGCTCTTAGAATTAGAGAACAATTGAGCTTGTAGGAGATTTTTCCTCACTGTCTGCTTTGTTTACCAACTAGAATGCATCCCTTCTGCCTGTGTTAGAAGGACACTTAAGTATTTTCTGAAAATGCCAGGATCCTGTTGTTGACTCAGCCTGGCTCATGCAGTCCTCTTTCTTGTAGCGAGTTTACAGAGTCACACTCTGTAACAGGAAGAACAGTAGTCTGCTCTGGAAGTCTGACAATGTTTCATTCTGTACATATTATACTAGTTGAGGTTTATTGGGTGTTTAGAAATAAGGTAATTTTGTTGGGTATTTTGGTTTGTTTGACATTGATTTAGAGTGTAAGCCGGTGAGATGGCTCAGTGGGTGGGAGCTTCTGTGTAGGCGGATGACCTGAGTTTGAGCCCCGGATTCTACAGGATCACCGGAGAGAAATGGCTCTTGATAGCAATGCTCTGTCCTTCACACACTGCCCTGGCTCGGGCACATACTCACACACACTTACACATAAAATAGTAATTTAAGCATGAATAAAATGTCATCTTAAGGTCTTTGGGGACAGAGGTGTCAGGTGCAGTTTGGAATGGCTGCCAGTATGAACTCTAGTGTTACTAGGAATGGAGAGTCCAAAAGTAAATTGTATTGCCTTCTCCAAAATAAGGATTTGGAATTTTCCTTTTAGAGAGGGAGGTAGTAAAGGGGGAGAGAGGAGAGAGAGAACGAGAATGACTCATTCGTTTCTGAACTAAGGCCAGATGCACATTAATGATTCTAAAGTTTAAACAGAAACTTTGCCCAATAAAGTTATGCTGGAATCAAATAAACGGAATGCTGGTTCCTTGCTAGTGACCCGTGTCCAAGGGGGAAGCTGTTTTAAAGCAACCCATTCCTAAAACCATCCATGCACGCATGTCTCTGTCCCTCTACCATGACTGCTCTGGGGCTGAGGGAGACATAGTCTCCGGTTTCCCGTGCGGGTGACTGAGGTGAGGGGATGGAAGGATGACTGGAAGTCCTGGCCTGAGCCTGTTGGGGCTTCTTGCATCCACTCTGTAATTTAGAGTTAACGACAAACTGTGACGATGACACCCGAGGGGCTTGCTCAGAATGACCAGGCATAGCTGATATTCTTCAGAGCTGAAAGTAGACAGCGGTACTCACGTTGCTTCAGGTGATTAGGTTTAAAACATTGTCAGTTTTTTTTTATTTTTGTTTTTTTGTTTTTTTTCCGAGACAGGGTTTCTCTGTGTAGTCCTGGCTGTCCTAGGACTCACTCTGTAGACCAGGCTGGCCTCGAACTCAGAAATCCGCCTGCCTCTGCTTCCCAAATGCTGGGATTACAGGCGTGCGCGTCCCCCCCCCCCCGCCCCTGGCCATTGTCAGTTTTAGAGCTGGTGTTGTTAATTTACTGAAGAACCATATATAGATTGCTCTTTCAATGATATCTTCCACACCAGCCTCTAAATAGCATACATGTAAAAAGTTATGTATTTCCCTTAATAAGAAAACTATTCAAACCTCATAGGGCTTTATATTTTATGATATACTAGATACCTCAGTTGTAGCACCCCCTCCTTTATTGCATTTCCCGATGCAGCTGTACTCTCCTGTGCTGCTTTGTTTTCAGTCATCGCTTATCCCCTCTGTGCTGTGAGCACGTTTGTACCCTCATCATTTTCTCACAGTGAAAGTCTAAAGAAGAGCTGGGTAACTTAAAGACCAAGTCCCAGTCCTTCAGAACGCGGCTCTGACGACGGTGAGCCTGAACGACAGCATGCAGCTCCCTGACCTTAGACAAAGCTGCTAAGATATAGACTCTCACACGGTCTGAATTGCTCTTAGTAAAGCCGAGGATTTGGCTGTTTCTCAAAGTTCCTTTGTGTTCTATCTGGGTTTTGTCTACATTTGTTTTGACTTTTACAAGCTTAATACTAAATTTATAATTTGAAGTTCCTGTCTAGGAAACAAGAGCAAACTACAGAGTATCAGTGTATGCAAACATAGAAATGATTCAAGACATCTGTGATGAGAAACGCACCAGCACTGCCGCCTGTGCTCGACAGGAGGCTAAGCTCCCGGCAGCGCTCCCTTTGCTGGCGGCTGGGTCATTACTGAAGAGGCTGCAAACACAGGGACGCACAGTAGTTGTTAAGCAGGAGGCCGAGTGAGCCTCGCATGAGAAGAGGCTGTCCCAACTGACGGCAGCTTGTGACCAGGAGGGAACGTGTGCGTGAGAGGCTTAGTCCCTGTAAGGACAGAGGTGAGGGGCACGGTGGCCTGTCACTGAGTGTGTGTGCATTTGCACTGTCCTGCAGTCCGGCACACTATGCTCTGTATCTTACGTGCAGCTGATAACAGCCAGATCAATAACCCAGACTCTATTTTGCCTTGCAAAAATCAATATGACTCGCATTGAAAGCCAACTCACTGTCTGATTATTTTGAGATCTAGCTAACATGTCACATGAACTCTGTTAACGGCTGTGGTGTCTCCTGGCAGGTCTTGAAGAAAGTCTCCAAATACATTCAAGAACAGAATGAGAAGATATATGCTCCCCAAGGCCTCCTCCTGACAGACCCCATTGAGAGAGGGCTCCGAGTTGTATCCTTTTAGTCCAGATCAGGTCTAAATTTTTTTTTTTTTTTTTTTTTTTTTGGTTTTTCGAGACAGGGTTTCTCTATGTAGCCCTGGCTGTCCTAGAACTCACTCTGTATACCAGGCTGGCCTCAAACTCAGAAATCCGCCTGCCTCTGCCTCCCAAGTGCTGGGATTACAGGCGTGCGCCACCACCGCCCGGCTCTAAATATTTCTAAAATGGAAGCATGGTGGTGCTATTTGGCCTTGGCCAGGGAGGATTTACCTTTTACTCCTCCTCCTGTGTGCCTTCAGCATTTTCATGTGAATTATATACCGTAGGCATGCCTTTGCCAGTGGTAATGTTCTTAAACCTTGTCTTCCTGAATTGTGCATCCTACAGGTCTCTGGATTGTTTAGTGTTCTGCTTACTATCTTCCTTGCTTCTGAGGGCATCTTGTAATAACGAGGCTGTAAGAAACTATGACCATGAAGCCCCTTTGAGGTGTGTGCTGGGACGTGTCATTCAAATGAACTGCAGTCCACAGGACCGTCTGGCTAGTGGAAGCCTGTGACAGCTGCCAGCCTCCCCACCTTTGCCTGCTGTCCACAGTTTAGAGGCAGGAGGCCTGAGAAGTTATTAAGTGGACTTAGTGAATAAAATTGCAAAGCCACATTTACCTAATAAGTGAAGTAATGACTAAGTGGTTTTTAAACTAGTCACAGAATAGGCCTTGCAGTGATAATTTCAGCAGTTTTATTTTACTCTGCAGCAATGAATGATTCTTTTAAGGGTCATGGACCCTCTTCTACAAAAACATTTTCATATAATTTGAGGGCATTTTTGAGTTCCTCGATCTCTATGAATTCTCAGTTGTGAATCTCCTACTAGTTGCAAATACAAACTACTTCCCAGGGGCCGAGAGGCGGCTCAGTGGTTAGGAGCACTGACGCTCCTGTAGACTTGGATTGATTCCTGCACTCAGCCATAACTCCAACTCCAGGGGGTCTGTGCCCTCTCTGATGTTTGTGATGGGTGCTGCACACACTGTGCTGCACACACCATGCAGACAGAACATTTACAAATAAAAAAGAAAATACTTTGCGGATTTTGTAAAACTAGTGTTTTAGAAGTAACTGCTCTCATCATTGCAGGTAATTTATTAACTTTCTGCAAAGCAGAAAAAGTGAATCTGCATACACCAAACTGTGCACACTATCTTGCTGTAGTCTGTCCACTTCATGTGTTACATCCTAGTGTGTTTTCTTAACGGCCATGCTGTTTAGATTGAAATCACCATCTATGAAGACAGAGGTGTGAGCAGTGGAAGATAAACCACACAATTACAGGTGAGTATGAAATCCAGGTTTATAGATCAATTTTAAAATGTTCGTTATGCACGACTTTCCCCCTGCTTGTAATAACGGGTTAAGTCGTGTACGGTGTTCTATTGATTGTGTAAGCTCAAGCTAATCACTGCTTCACTTTGTACTTAAATGTGTCTGTGGCCCAAATCTACTTGGTTATACACTTTAATTTTTAGTTTTCCCCTCGGTGTTAGCTTCAGACTGGTTGTTACTTCGAGAGGAGTTTATTTCACTTGCTTTAATACTGTAGATGTGTTCTAGCCTCTTAAATGTTGGGTGGTACATAT
Organism: Apodemus agrarius; assembly: GCA_964023405.1. Classification (NCBI taxonomy): domain Eukaryota; kingdom Metazoa; phylum Chordata; class Mammalia; order Rodentia; family Muridae; genus Apodemus; species Apodemus agrarius. The sequence goes on along the minus strand of OZ030023.1, from coordinate 16,490,709 downwards.
ATCTGAGCCAGCCCAGAGATTTTTGTCTTTATGCCTTGTTTTTAAGGAACCCCAGGGACATTTCAAGAGGGAGAGTGGCTTCAGATCCTTTAGAAGGACTTTACCTGGAGGGTGCAGCATAAATGTCGTCCCTTTGGTTAGGAATGACATTTGTGCCGGGCGGTGGTGGCGCACGCCTGTAATCCTAGCACTTGGGAGGCAGAGGCAGGCGGATTTCTGAGTTCGAGGCCAGCCTGGTCTACAGAGTGAGTTCCAGGACAGCCAGGACTTCACAGAGAAACCCTGTCTCGAAAAAAACAAACAAACAAACAAACAAAAAAAAATTAGGGGTTCAGGAATGACATTTGTATAGCCAGATGATGCCCTTTAATAGAAACAGATTAGTTATGGTAATAAAAGCCTGCGGTCAGATACTGAGATATTGTCGAGTCCCTGCTTGTGTTCTTCCAGCTCTTAAAGGACGGAAATGGCGCTTCCTGCTCCACCCGTTTCAGTTTCACATTCTGCCGCCCCTCACTTGGCCTCTGATTCTGACCACAGGAAGCATGAGACAGAGTACAAAACCAGCAGCCACCGTTCCAGGGCCGCCCCTCTGCCAGGGCAGCGCTAACAGTGTTGTGACTCTCACAAGGTCTCTACTTCACAGAAGAGCAGACTGAGATACGAATAGACAGGGAGCCAGGCTGCACTGCTAACAAGTACTGGATGAGCCCCGGGCTCCCTGCCCGCCATACATGGCCTCAGTGACTGCAGCAGAAGAAAGTACCAAAAGGACAGATCGGCTGGGTCCTAGTGTTAACCCCTTCCTTCCCAGTGGCTTTCTTAACCCTCATTGTTCCTGTTCACTTATTGATCCGATCAATCTCTCAGCGCTCCAGAGTGGAGTGTTTCCGTTCTAGTTCATGTGTCGCCTAGTTTGAAGCCGGGGGTCTCAATGGCCGCCATGTGTTTTGTTTCCTTTACGACTTCATTTTGAACGCATAGCATTAGTTGTCCATACACTCTCATGGACAATCTCCAAACTGATATTTTTGCCAAAAACTGGGAACTGGTTTTTGTTACGTGCCACTGGAATAAGTCTGTCATTTATAGCTGCAGTGACAGGGCACGGTCATTAGTCATGACTCGCCTTGTAGCTGCTTTGTGCTGCCTCAGTGAGACGTTGCTGAGGTGGTCTAAAGCTGTGAGCAGTTACTCCTCAGAGCCTGAGGTGTCACTGTTAAGGCCACAGTGAAACTCTGAACCGAGAAAGCTCTGCGTTCGGAACTTGAATGCGAATATTTTTGTTCAATACAGTGTAGTTCTCAGAGTTTTATGTTGCTCTCTTCCAGGATCCACTGTTAGAGATGATTATAAACTAGAACTTACTCAGTTTGACCTTTTTAAAAAAGTCTATGAGGTGTCTGTAGGTTGAAGTATTATTAAAGGGGAATTAGCATGAAATCAGAAACCATGGGGAGGCCATTAGTAGAGCTTTAAGCAAAAACTATGTTGCTTTTTCTAATATCATGCATCTATTAAACGCAGGTGTTCTCTCTAAGATTGTCTATATTAAAGATGACTTAGGGGCGGGAGAGATGACTGGCTGCTCCTCCACAGGGGGCATGGAGCCCTGCCCCTGTGGATAGGGCCCTCTCCTGGCCTCCATGGGCATTGCGTACAGGTGGTACGCAGATAAGGCAGGCAAAGCACTGGTATGCATAAAGTAAAGATTCAAGAAAGAGGGATGAGATATGATTGCCATCACAGTGGATTAGTGGGCGCTAAAAGGAGCTGACGGCATCAGCACTTGCGCAACGGCTCGGTCTAGTGATTAGTCATCACAGTCCTGCTGAGCGGTGGGCACCAGCACAGCTCTCTAACTCCGAAGATTGGGTTTTGTTGTTTTTTAGCATTCCTTTCTAAAGTGTTTACTTTTCCCTTCTCGCAGATCCCATCTCCAGCTGGGACCTTCGTCTATCCACTGGCCGATGGCAGAGTGTCCCTACCTCCTCTCCAGAGCGTCATTCTCTTGTCTCTGCTGCCAGAGTCACGGTGCCACACCTGGAGTGACCCTCGTCACTCAGCATCCACTTTGTGTCTCCCAATTGTGTAGGACTGTTGATTTGTTTCCAGGAAAATACAAGGAAGCAATTCACTTTTTAAAATTCAAAGCCATTTAAAAAAACAGGCAGTTGGTCAGCCCAAGACAAAGTCATTTTCTTAGCTGACACCAGTCTCACTGGTTCTCCTCGTCCCTTGGGTCAGTTTCGTAGGTGGCTTTAGGATTCCACAAGTCATGTCTTAGCTCATTTCTTCCCCCACATTAGAAACAGGCTTTGAGGGTGTGTGTGCCTGTGGTCCGGCTGATCCGCCGCCCAGATTCCCCAAGCTACCAGCCCTGACGTGCTTCAGGTCTTAAGATTGATTTCTGCTGTTCAATTTCAGAGGCTCCTTGAGAGAATAATATATGTTACTTGTTTTAGTATTGCAGTTATTATTAAAGCAGTATTTAATGCAATTCAGGTTGTCTCTTTGAAAGCATTTCTGTTAATGTGCATTATCCCGAAATGTCGGGGAGATATTGTGTGTGTTGCCTGTTCATTGCACAGATGAGGAAGCACAATATGCAGATACTCGGCCATCAGATGCGCCTGCCCCAGCTCTGCCCCAGTGTGTCCTAAACACCTAACTCTAGTTTTGTTACAAATATAACTTAGGAAAAAAACTGGTAGAAATAATACTGTATGTTGCTAATTTGTAACCTACTTATAAACTCTGACTCGTGGCCTCCTCACATACAGTATTCAGGGCACAGAAATCTTTCGATTGACTCAAGTAAGTTTTGGCTTTTGTGTAACTTGCAAGTTAAAGTTAATTTTTCCATTATCTCTGTACTCTCTTAGTATTGGAATTTCTTATGTCCTTTCTTTTAGGAATTTGAGAGCACTGTGTTTGGGAGAAATTAAGAAACAGAAGGAATGAACGAAGCAGTTACAAGTTGAACTTAGAGATATTGTAGGTGCTAATACTGGATTTCATCTTTCAGATTTAATTTGTTTTCTGGGCCGTGTAGTTATTCAGTAAACCCCTTACTTAGATCTGTGTAATAATTTAATTGTATAACCCTCATTTGTTCCTTCAAAGCCTATCCTAGTCTGTCTGCCTTTTGAACTTGTTGCAATAATGTTGCCGAAATATTAACACATTAGTAAAACTTTTCTTAAATAAACCTTCTCTGTGTCTTAGTTGATGTGATTTGATAAAGGAAATGGTCTGGCATTTTATTTGGAAGACAATATTAGAATAACTGATAAAGTATATCTAAGGATTTGTGTTTTGTTTTTTTTTATTTAGAGTGTATGTAAGTATGTGTTGTATGTGGGTGTGCACATGCCATGGCATACATTGGAGGTCAGAGTCAGTTCTCTCCTTACACCATGAGGACACCAGGGATTAAACACAAATCATCAAGCTTGGTGGCAGGAGACTACCTGGTAGCCATCTTACCCACCCTTACTTAATATGAATAGATAGTTTTCGTTAGGAAAGAGTTCTCAGAATTACCAACTCTATCTTGGGTCATCTGATGACTTTTTTAAATTAAGGTAGATTTATTGAGGACACAAAATGGGCCTGGTGAGGGGCTCAGCAGATAAGCATACTTGCCACCGCTCCTGACCGCTCAGTTCATTTTGTCCGCAGACCCACCCGATGGAAGAAGAGACCAACTCCCACAAGTTGTAATTTGACCCCCACACATGCAGGTGCTTGCACACAATTTTGTCAAAAAAACTACAGAATACAAAATGTATTCTAACATTTTACTGTGAACTTATCTCTCATAGGATTTCAAGCATCCTTCTCTTGAACTCTCCAATGTGCAAAACTTAGAAATGTTAAGAGTAGCTGGTTGGTGGTGGCGCACGCCTTTAATCACAGTAGTTGGGAGGCAGTGGCTAGTGGGATTTTGAGTTTGAAGTCAACCTGGTCTCCAGAGTGAGTTCTAAGACAGTGAGGAGTACAGAGAGAAACCCTGACTTGAAAAACCAAAAAGAAGAAGAAAGAAAGAAATGTAAAGGTAGAAAATATCCAATTCACACGGTGTTCACCCATAGCTAAGATGCGGTTCTGGACAGCCCAGCCCCTGGGCTACTCAAGGTGGAGTTTCCTGGGCCTGACAAGATGGCACAGAGTCAAGGCATTTGCCACCAAACCTGAGGACCTGAACTTGATCTCCAGGACTCACATGTAGAAGACAGCTAAGTTCCAGCAGGTTGGGCTGGGACCATCCCTACCCATGCCCAGTAAACAAATGGTGGCATAGGCTGCAGTTACGAAAGCAAGGATTATGGGTAGCCTACGCTAGGCTCCATCTCTATCTCAAGTTCCTCAGTTGAAACCTTTGAAGTGTGCCGATGACCAAGGTGGCCTGTAGGGAACTGGGGGTGTAGTTTAGTGCTTGCCTGCTGTATGTGAGATCCTAGGTTCAATCCCTCCCTGCAAAAAAAGCTTTGAATGTCATGGCTGAACTGGACTCAAGTGGTCCTTGTGCCTCAGCTGGCACAAGTGTACAGCCACAAACTACCATGTCCAGGGTTTGGTTTGGGTTTTTGTTGTTGTTGTTGTTTGGTTTGTTTTTTTGTTTTGTTTTGTTTTGTTTTGTTTTGTTTTGTTTTCAAGACAGGGTTTCTCTGTGTAGTCCTGGCTGTCTTGGAACTCACTCTGTAGACCAGGCTGGCCTCGAACTCAGAGATCCACCTGCCTCTGCCTCTGCCTCTGCCTCTGCCTCTGCCTCTGCTTCTGACTCCCAAGTGCTGGGATTAAAGGCGTGCACCACCACAGCCCTGCGGTTTGGTTTGGTTTTAATTGGTAAGTTATGTGATCCTAGCAATCTTAGCTTTGTGCTATTGCCTGCTGACAGGAAAGTGAACTTCTACCTTCTCGCTGGGGTGGCACTCTAGTAGAGTGCTTGGCATGTATGAGGCCTGGCATGGAAAAATAGTACCTTCAGGTTCATAAGTCACCTTGTTTTTAAAGAATCTTCCGGAATTGGGTGCAGCTAGGCACACCTGTGATAGGACAGAAGGTCCAGGTTAAAGGCAGACGGCTACAGAGTGAGACATTGGGGGGCTGTCACTTAGAGTTGGTTTTGTCTTTTTAAGAAAAGGCAAAGAGGGAAGCCCATAAGAAATGGCGCATCGACTGCTAGCCTATGGGCCTTGACCACCCATGTGTTCTCTAACCTCATTTCAGGAAGTGAGCAAAATTCATACACAAAATGTCTTGGTAACTCCTAATCTGGCATCTACCAAATGCCAAGGAGCACTCTGCCACCACGCAGCTGCTTGCCAGGGAAGGACTAGTATGCCCAGCTCGTCCAGTTTCATATACGCCATGCCTGCGTGGACATTTGAAGAATCACTTGAAAACCACCACTAGTGGAAGGCATCACACCTGAGCCTTGGGTGTGTCAGACAGGCCGTCTGTGCTGAGCTACACTCTTCTCCCTGCACTTGTAGTACATAACTTTCTTATTTTCTATATGTTTGAAAATGTCTAGGTAATGCTCCCACGAAACAACTTATATGTGGGGTATGGTGGCTAATTCCAGTAGAAGCAGCAGATCTCTGAGTTTGAGGCCATCCAGGACAACATAGACTAGGGGGCGTGGTAGAGGCTGCACAGCAAATCACCTTGCACTTGTCTATGTAGATTGTTGTGTCCACCGTGATCTGTACTCCTACAGATGTTAAAGACAAAGAGGGAGAGGAAAAGAAAAGAAAGGAGGAGCTGGGCGTGGTGGTGCACACCTGTAATCCCAGCGCTTGGGAGGCAGAGGCAGACGGATTTCTGAGTTGGAGGCCAGCCTGGCCTACAGAGTGGGTTCCAGGACAGCCAGGGCTACACAGAGAAACGCTGTCTTGAAAAAAAAAGAAAAGAAAAAGAAAAAGAAAAAGGAGGAGTGTGGGGAGGTAACTTTCCTGGCTTACAAGTGAGTGAAAGTAAGGAAGGGTCCAATGTAAAGCTGAATTACTCCCTTCCTGTAAACGCCAAAGACAAATCCCCTCACAGGCAAAACCCCAGGGTGATCTCAGCATCTGCAGGACTCCACAGGTCCTGTGAACGCATAGGATTGGAAGCTTATGCTTAAGCAGTTTCTGGAATGGCAGCTTCTTACAGAATCTATTGTAATATTCCGAACAGCCAAGGCTTCTCGTTCTTGTCTCAGAAAATATAACTTTATAACCAACGTCACTACTTTAAGATAAAATATTTTCATAACTAAAGGTAAATATAGTCATTTCTTATCACTCTGGGCTACTCTACAGATGGAATTTACCTTATCTGTTCCATGAAAATTTGATAGTAAAATACTAATCTAATGATGTGTGGAACAAAATATAATCATCCTATTTCAAAAAATAGGGGATGAATATTAAAATGTTTTTACAACCAGGAGGCAGAGGTGGGCGGATCTCTATGAGTTTGAGGCTAATCTGCTCTACATAGCAAGTTCCAGGTCAGCCACAGTTACATGATGAGATCCTGTATCAAAGAAAAGTAAATAGTAAAATAATTTTTCACATCAGTGATAAACTGTAGAAAGAGATTTTGTTTTACTTAGTTGCTGGAGACTGGACCCAGGGCACATGCTAAGATTGTACTGTACCACCGCACTGCATCCCCCCCCCCAAGTCTATACAAATTATTTTAATGAAAAAAAATAGAGGTACAATGCCAAGACTCTTTAAGCTACCATAAATTTAAAATTTCACAACTTTCTCTTAGTCCTGCTATATCTTACTATTTCAAGCAATATTATGTCAGGATGCATACTTTATAAGCATATAAAACTAAAAATTTGCATTATGATTCCATCTCTGACACTAATTAAGAAGTTTGGCACTTAAAAAAATGTAGGGGGCTAGGGTCTGGAGAGATAGCTCATTGGTTTATTGCCCTTGCTCTGAGCCAGAGGACGGGAGTTTGGTTGCCGGCACCCATGTGGAACAGCTCAGAACCACGAGTCACTCTAGCTCCTTCAGGATCCAGTGCATTCTTCTGGCTTCCGCAGGCATCCACATTTATGCACAAGCACACATACACACATGAACATAAGTAAATAGATCTGTAAAAATAAACTTAAGGGGCTCAGTGGATAAGACCACTGGCTATGGACTCGTGACCTGAGCTCAATTCCCTAGCACTCACATTAAAAAAAAAAAAATGTTCAATATGGCTACACACATTTATAACATCAGTCACGTGGGAAGCAGGGACCAAAAGATCCCAGGAGGCCAGCATCGCTCCAAGTTCAGTGAAAGACCCTATCTCACTAGGGCGGAGAACGATAGAGCATCCTCCAGCCTCTGTGGATAGTATATGTTCCTCACTTCCTGCACACTTGTGAGCGGGTACCACATGCATATATTGCATTCACACTCACTGAAAAGGTAGAATCCTAGCTAGACAGTTGGCATTCTTTCATCACCAAAAAGAACAACTCACATTTGAGAACATTTCCTTTAAAAAGAATGTAAATGGAGTGAGTCTTCAATGTAGTTTCAACATACATTTATGAATCTATGAACTAATAGGACAAACAGGCTTGGTAAATGTTAGAGGGAAGCAAGAGGTCCTGTACCGATCCGCCACAAGACGGCGCTGCCTGGTTTCCTTGCTGTGGGGTGAGCGCCCCCACGTGGCAGTTCCGGGCCGGTGCCGCACGGCACTGCGCTCCCAGCCTGCGTCCCCGCCTTCCGGAAGTACGCTCTATAGCTCGGCAAGAGCCCGCCCCCGGGTGGGCGGGGCCGAGGGAGTGTGTCCGCTTTTCCCTGAGCCTGATTGGTTAGTGCTCCCTCAGCGCGGCGACGTCTTCCGGTCGACGCTGTGTTTCGGAAAGAAGCGCGGGAGTTGCACCGCAGTAGGTCAGGCCGGTGTGGCGCGGTCTCTGACGGTCTTTCGGCGCGAGCTCCGGCGCCCACCTCTCGCGGAGCCTCCGCCCGTGGTGCCCCGCGAGCGTGCAGGCTGGGAGAGAAGGGAAGAGGAATTCCCGCGCCGTGTAACCGCTTTAAGTGCCTACAGCGAGGTGAGCATTGGGGTGCCCGGGCGACCTGGGTCGGTTCTAGCCCCCGCCTGGATGTGCCGCCGAGCGCTTGACACGAGGCAACGTTTCACATTTGAACCGAATGGACACCTGTTTCTGCCACTAAGGCAGCAAACTGCTCCTGGGGACGAAAAGGAACACTTGCGGTTTGGTGTGCTGAATGCTCAGTTCCAGGCCCATGCAGTGAGGAGGATTAGGGGACAAGCCGACAGTTGACCTAATCTTTGAGGGACTAAGCCCAACACTGAAAATCACTCTGATTTCTCCAGCTCTGGCCAATGCGCCCCCTCCAGCCCCGATAGACGTTTCCCTAATAGCCTCTTCTTGCAAGTAAGTAAGTGGGAAAAGCTTTTCAGAGTGTTGATTTATTTTCAGGTGTAGGTTCCTGGTTGAGAAACGATGACAGAGGCCCTGGATCTCCACGGACAGGACTCTGATGGGGATAGTGAGGAGGTGGTCCTAACGCCTGCAGAGCTCATTGAAAGGCTGGAGCAGGTAAGCATTCCAAATAGAACCCTTACACCCCGGTCGAAGCTCTTAACTTACTCCAGGTGTGCTCAGAGAATAAGGAAACTGAAGACTTGTTTCTAAAGAGCATTGTTTGTAACATCTGCATAAAAATAGGACGCCAGAGGGCAGGGCTTTATTCTGTGGGAGTCTCCTCTTGGTAGTCTGCAAGGGTGGCCAGTAAAAGACAGCTTTGGACATACATAGTAGACTTTCACAAAGCAAGGCCCTGCTATGGTATTTTCAGGACATAAAGATGTGTGTGATGGAAGCATGTATTTCTCTATTGTCTCCTCTGTTACACACACACACACACACACACACACACACACTGGAAAATGACTGCTCTAACCAGAAAATGGTTTTAGTCCTTTTAGTCCTAATAGCAATAATTATTTCTTGTGTTGTAGTAACTTCGATTTCTATTTCTTCTTCTTCTTCTTCTTCTTCTTCTTCTCCTCCTCCTCCTCCTCCTCCTCCTCCTCCTCCTCCTCTTCCTCCTCTTCTCATCCTCCTTTTCCTCCTCCTCTTCATCATCATCTTCTCTTCCTCCTCCTCTCTTCTCCTTCTCCTTTTCCTCTTCCTCCTCTTCATCTTCTACTTCTCTTCCTCCTCCTCCCTTCTTCCTCTTCCTCCCTCAATAATATCTGCTCATGAACCTCTGGTAGTTTAGGAATTGTGAACATGCTTAGGAGTTTTTTAAGTTTGTGTTTGAGATTGGGCATCACTGGCCAGCCTTGAACTCTCAGAAATCACCTGCCCCTGCTATCTGTGTGCCGACAGTAAAAACATGCATTGCGCTGCCCTGTAAGTTCCGGGACATTTATAGCATATACTACTGAGTGTTGTTTAGAGGACAGCTGACTATGGCTACCCAGCTCCAGTGGATACACCTACAACGCAGCCCCTACAGCTAAGGCTCAGGGCAGAAGGAATCAGAGGACCAGGATACCTGCTGCAGGATTGTCTTCTAAGTATGTCAGGGAGGCCGGGCCCGTGAAGGCTCAGTACTATGGCTGCTGAGATAGGCCCCGGTCAATGAATGACAATGCCAGCTGACATCCCAACGTGGCTGGGGAAATCTCACAAGGCCCCACCCCTAAATGAGCTGCAGACAATTAACTACAGCTGAGAGAAGGAAAATTAGTCTTCCTCAGGGATGGGATCCCTAAATGGGTATCCAGTGCCAAATGGCCAGCCCTGAGAACATACATACAAGCAACACAATGAATCTGGCAGGTTGTACTTACGTATTTATTTGCACATATATGTAACAGTAATTTAAAAGAAGCCATGGATTTGAGAGGGAGTTGGGGGATACGGTTGGCATTGGAGGGAGGAGAGGAAGAGGGGAAGATGTACTTTAATTAAACTTTAAAAAATGCAAGGTTCATTAGGTATTTCCTACAGTGCAGTTTCTCATTTCACTGATGGTATATGTTTGGTGGGACTGTGTAATCAGACAAATCAAGCGGCCTACCGAGGGATTTATTGTGTAAGAGGCAGAGGTCGGCGTATTTGCTGGATGGTGTCTTCTGGGCCATCTCTCCTTGGCGGCTGTCTCCAGTGTCTTCACTTGGTCTTCTCTCTTGGCTGAGTCTGTGATGACATTTTGTTTGCTGAGAAGGAGGCCAGTCCCTGCGTTGGGTCCCATCCACGTACGTTTGTTTTAGCACCCAGCACCCTCACTTCTCCAAAACCCCATGAAGTTGGGATGACAACATGTAAATTCTTCTCTGTTGTTGTGGTTCTGGGGATAAAATCCAAGGAACGTGGCTCATGCCGGGCAACCACTTTGTTACAGAGTCAGAGCCGCCAGTGCACAGATTTTCCAGAACAGGATCGGGTGATAGCAATGATGAACTTGTTTAAATTATGACCAGAGGCTGGGGTCTAGCTCAGGTGTAGGGAACTGGCCTACTGTGCACAAGCCCTTAGTTCCTCCCCAGAGCCACACACACACACAAAGTCTTTATATACTTGTATCACTGTTAGAGATGTTTGAAATAAAACTTTATAGTTATATCAAAACAGTATTTACTGTGTCATGATGATTATAATTGGGTAAACGGAGACTCAAGCGAATCAGAGAAAGGTTGAGCATGATTGTCATCTTAATCTGAACTAAGTTAAAACCGAGTTTGCTGTAAATGAAAGATATCCTAGGCAGGCAAGATGGCTCAGTGGGTAAAGACACCTCTAAGCCTGAGTTTGATCAACAGGGCCTCCATCTCCATCTCTCTCTCTCTCTCTCTCTCTCTCTCTCTCTCTCTCTCACTCTCTCACACACACACACACACACACACACACACACACTTAGTAGATACAGTTGCAGCAACAGAAGAAATGATTGAGAAAGTGTACTGGCTAGTTTTGTGTGTCATCTTGACACAGGCTGGAGTTATCATAGGAAAAGGAGCTTCAGTTGGGGAAGTGCCTCCATGAGATCCAGCTGTGGGGCATTTTCTCAATTAGTGATCAAGTGGGGGAGGGCCCCTTGTGAGTGGTACCATCTCTGGGCTGGTATTCTTGGGTTCTATAAGAAAGCAGGCTGAGCAAGCCAGGGGAAGCAAGCCAGTAAGTAACATCCCTCCATGGCCTCTGCATCAGCTCCTGCTTCCTGACCTGCTTGAGTTCCAGTCCTGACTTCCTTTGGTGATGAACAGCAATGTGGAAGTATAAGTTGAATAAACCCTTCCCTCCCCAACTTGCTTCTTGGTCATGATGTTTGTGCAGGAATAGAAACCCTGACTAAGACAGAAAGAGTGAGTATAAGTCTGGCATGGTGGCGTGGGCCTCTAACGCTGGCCAGAAGACAGTGCATGCCAGCCAGGCCTCACAGTACACTGTTGCAAAAAGGGGAAAGGGAAGAAGGAAGAAAATTGACGGTGCCAGGATCAGTAAGGAAGGAGAAGGGTGTTCCAGTTGATTCTCTTAGGTGATAGGTAGGGCTAGACTATCATCGGGCATTACTCAGAACTAACCATAGTGATGAAAGAAGGAAAGTAACTTAAACAATCTTTAGTTGAGTAAAAGCCCCTTCCTAAAAGGCATTGGAAAGGCTGCCGTACAGCATGCGTCATCTCCTGAGCGTTTTCACAGCAGATAGTCTACCTGAGATACCTGTAGCTTCATGGACCCAGGAACCGTCTCTAGTGTGTTTTGCTCCCTTGTGATCATCACACATTTTTCCTGTGTTGCTTTCTAGGCCTGGATGAATGAAAAGTTTGCCCCCGAGCTCCTGGAAAGCAAGGCTGAGATTGTGGAATGTGTCATGGAACAGTTAGAGCACATGGTAAGACTTACCTGTGTCCGGACTGCAGAGGAAGAGAAAGCTAACCGCATTTGACCAGCAGGTGAAGTGTGGTCTGATACCAACTGAAAGACTGAAATCTATGTCTGTTCCAGTGGCTTACAGGTTGTGGTCTGGCTAGTCCAACAATACCTGACTCCCAGTAGAAAGGCCAAGAATCTGATAGTGGGTGGTTCAGTCCAGTAAAATAGGTGTCTCAGCTCATCTTCAGTGTGTGTTGGAATCCCAAAGGAGTGTGTTCTACTACTAGGGATGGAGAGCAGAGTAGATGAACTTGCCATCGAAAGGGAGGGCAAGCAGGCAAAAACTGACAGCCTCCTTCTCCTGTGTCCTTTAATGTAGCCTGCCCACAGAAGGCGTGGCCCAGATTTGACAGGCAGTCTTTCCACCTCAAATGATCTGACCCGGAAAAATCCCTCACACGCCTGTAATCCCAGCACTTGGGAGGCAGAGGCAGGAGGATTTCTGAGTTTGAGACCAGCCTGGTCTACAGAGTGAGTTCCAGGACAGCCAGGACTACACAGAGAAACCCTGTCTCCAAAAAACAAAACAAACAAAAAAAATCCCTCACAGATGTGCCCAGCTGCTTGGGTTTCAGTTGATTCCAGATGTGGACAAGGTGGCAACCAAGGTTGGCCGTTGCATATGTTTATAAACTACAGGTGTGTTCCCACTCCTTTTTTTTTTTTTTTTTTCCTTTTTGGAGACAGGGTTTCACTGTCCTGAAACTCACTCTGTAGACCAGGCTGGCCTCGAACTCAGAAATCCGCCTGCCTCTGCCTCCCAGAGTGCTGGGATTGCAGGCATGCGCCACCACCGCCTGGCCCCACTACATTTTTTACTTAAGTTTTTTTTTTTTTTATTTTTTTAATTACGTGTATGAATGTTTTGCCAGCACGGATGTTGCCATTGCTACATGCCTGCCTACATTGCTACAAAGCCCAGAAGAGGGTATCAGATGCTCTGGAACTCAGGTGACAGGTGGTCACTAGCCACTATGTGAGTACTAGGCACCGAACCTGGGTCCCCTGCCAAAGCAGAAGCACTCACAACTGCCAAGCCCTCTCTCCAGCCCAAGAGTTGCTATAAAACACCAGCATGCCAGCTTCCTGTGAGCAGTCTGGCCTGTCATGTAGAGACTCCATCTCTACAGGAGAGGGTTTGCCAGAGCAGCTATGTATCATCCTGGTCACTGTGCCATCCTGTTTCCTGCCATCCCTAGTAGCTCTCCTGTCTACATCCTTAAGCTGCCTGCCCCTGTTGACGGCTGAGTTTGTGGTCTTGAGCTGTGTGTGCTCTGGGCTTAGGTTATTACCACTGCAGAGCAGTGCAGTGTCTGTGTTAGAGTCTCCTAGTGGGTTGATTGTTGCTTTAGCTTTGTGTGATTCTCAGGCGCGTGTGCACGTGAGTGTGAAAGTCACAACACAACTATGGCTGTCAGTTCTCCTCTCCCACGTTGAGGCAGGGTCTGCTCACTGCTGGGCATGTCAGCCTAGCAGCCCAGGAGCTTCCAGAATTGTTCCTGTCTGCCTTCCTTTGTCACTGCACCTGTGCTGGGCTTACAGACACTCCTGGCCTTACTCAGGCTCTCAAGCCTGCAGCAACAAGCACTTCACCACGGAGCTATCGCTCAGGTCCCCAGACTAGTGTTATGACACTGGTTTATGGCCCGTTAGACATTCCTGCTGTGTGCTTTATTATATCTCCCTTACAATGGGATTCAGTATCCTTGTGCTGACCATATTCACATTCTACTCAAATAGTCATCTTTTTAAAATGGGCAGTTTTGAGTTATATACCTAATCGTGTTCTTTGTTTTCTTAAAACTGCATACTCTTCTGGTCCTTGACTTTGCCAATGTTTATGGTGCTTGGTGTTTGAACATTGTGATTTAAATTTCTCTTATAATAGGAAGAAAATCTCAGAAGAGCCAAGAAGGGGGATCTGAAAGTCAGTATCCATCGAATGGAGATGGAGAGGATCCGCTATGTCCTGAGCAGCTATCTGCGGTGTCGGCTCTTGAAGGTTTGATGGGTGCTGATGCAGTGGAGTTTGGAATATTTAACGGCGTGGGGAGAAGTTGAGGGCCTGAAGATTCTAGGAGCCTAACACCGTTGTAGCCAGGGACTAAGGAGAGCTCGTTCTGGGACATGTCGTGGGAACTGTAGGTTAGATAAGCCCAGGAAAGCTAACGTGCTTCGTGTCTATTTGATGTTAGCGGTGCTTGCCGGAGGTGGAATTTTGAATTCTTAGACTCTTGCTGTTAGTGGGATTCATTTTCTTTAACCTGCTAGTGCTTGGGCAACTGGACCTTGTACATGCTAGACACATGCTGTACCACAAAGCCACACTCCCAGCTTCCTGTCAGTGTCATTGCTGCTGCTGCTGCTGCTGCTGCTGGTGCTGCTGCTGCTGCTGCTGTGTATGAGTGTTTCAGTGGCATGTAGGTCTAGTCACAGCATCTGTGTCTGGTGCCCGTGGAGGTCAGAGAGTCACACTGGATTCCATGGAACTGAAGTTCTGGATGGTTTTGAGCTATTATGTGGGTACTGGAAATTGAACCCAGTTCCTTTGCAAGAGCAATAAGTGCTCTTAACCGCTGAGCAATCTCTGTAGCCCTTTCTTGTCAGCTTTAAAATTGGCAGCAACTTCACTCATCATGCTCCAGGCCAGTTGAGTGACAATGTCTGGAAAATCAGGGTCACTGATCCTGAGGAATGAGGTGGAGGGTGGTCCTCTGGCTTGTTCACAAGTATATATAACTGCATGTGTGTGCACGCACACACAGAGGCAAATACACATCAAAACAGTCTAGGATAGCTCAGGGCCAGAGAACTAGCGTATGCAAGACACTGAGGTCAATCCTCAGCACTGCCAAAGGGAAAACAGGACATAAGCAGATAGCCCCTGAGTGATAGATCTTCATGATTCTTATTTCTCTTCACAGATAGAGAAATTTTTCCCTCACATCCTAGAAAAGGAGAAAGTGCGCCCCGAGGGGGAGCCTTCCAGCCTGTCTCCAGAGGAGTTTGTCTTTGCCAAGGAGTAAGTGATGAGGAAATGTAGGGCTGCCCTTGCTTGCCTTCAGGCCTGGCTCCGCCTCCCGTTGTCAGCCGCCAGCCTTGCCGGCTCCGATGTGTGTGCACCACAGCCTTTTGACTTCTTTGTTCCAGGTATATGGATCACACAGAGACCCATTTTAAAAACGTTGCCCTAAAGCACATGCCTCCCAACCTGCAGAGGGTGGACCTACTGAGGGCAGGTAAGCCGAGCAGCCGTCTCCAGGTCAGGATCAGGGTCGCAGTGTGCATCCCAGACAGCTTCAGATGCCCGGGAGTCTGTCGGCTCCCTTTCGTCAGTGTGGAAAAACATGGAGGACGATAAGCAACAGAGGGAATAGAAGTAGAAGAGGGTTCTGGTTAAAAACCAAAGTAACCAGAAGTAGATGCCAAGATTATTAATGAGCCATATTCCGTGGACTCGTGGCTCAGGCTCACACTCAGACACAGGCCCCTTCCTTTATTTAGCCGCGTGCCGTCTGAGCACCTGGAGGTGGGAGGATCGGGAACAGTTTTCTGCCTCAGGAAAGGGTTATCAGCTCTGTTGTGACAGTCAACCAGTTGAGTGTGTGTGCGCACGCGTGTCAGTGAAATCCATATCCATCTGCCACAGCCTCTTACAGTTAGGTCTAATGAGACAAAATTGCCAGAACCCACCATGTTTACTAACTCGGTGTTCCTAGGCCACACATAGAGCAGTGCCCTGAGAACTTCTCTCTCACCCTAACATGGGTGCTGCACCAGGAGTCCTGTGGTGTGGAACACTGGCCTATACTTGAATAGCTCACAGTTTGAGCAGCTGGAAGTCCAAGATCAAGGCACCAGAAGGTGTCGAGGAAGAACTTGTCCCCTTCTTGATCCCTTCTATGTGTCCTGCATGACCAAAGGGGAGTTATAAGCCTCTTTAAAGTCACTTCCCACCGCTGTGGTATTGTCTTTTCAGAACACTGGTCCGATTGACTGGGACACACACACCCTTAATGGCCTCATTTAAACTTCCCTACCTTCTTAAAAGCCTTCCTCCCCAGTCTCCTCCTGATACTAGAAGTTAGAGCTTACATGCATGAATGTCAAAGGAATACACTTTAGCCTATGACATCTTGGAATAAACCAGACCCACCCCACTGTAGAATTCTAAATCAGTTTCACTGAATCTGCCTTGAGAACTCCAGGAACAGAGGAGCCATTGAAGCCCAGCCCAGCCTGTGACACATTCTGACAGCTGGCCAGTGGTGTGGAAGGGAGGGTGGCAGCATTTCTTAGCCTTAATCATCGAGAGACTGCTTAAGGCTGAGACCATATTCCTGTCTGTTATTCAACACTGCACCCATATAAGCCAAGCTTTCCTCTATGAAAGGTTCTAGATACCCATGCCTGTTTCTACCTGAGCCTTCATGTGGCATCCCACCCTCATTTCTCCTCTTTAATCCTGGTCTTTTCTTTAAGGCCCACATCTGTTACTTTCTTCCACATCACTGAATGTATTTGCCACAAATATGAGGCCTCACCAACGGCTCAGTTACCACCTCATCTGGAAAGACGTTGGACTCGTTCATATCTTCCTTAATTTAATGTGCAGCGGCTCCCACTCCTCTGCCTTCACTTTTCAGCCTATGACATAGTCATCCATGTTCTAAAGTGCAAAGTGGGCAAGTCTAGAAATAACCTGCAAGGTGCCATAATAACATGCAGGCAGTGTACACACATGCTCTCATACACGTGAGATAAATGCCTAAAGAGTACTTTTTTTTTTTTTTTGGTTTTTGGGATTTGGTTTTTTCGAGACAGGGTTTCTCTGTATAGCCCTGGCTGTCCTGGAACTCACTCTATAGACCAGGCTGGCCTCGAACTCAGAAATCTACCTGCCTCTGCCTCCCAGAGTGCTGGGATTACAGTCGTGCGCCACCACTGCCCGGCTTAACGAATACTTCTAATCCTGCACTGTTGTGACCAATATTATAAAATCTCACTTGTCAGATAACTGAACCTATATCTCAGATCTTGTGTTAAAGTGGTGGCCAAATTATTTTAGTTTGTAACTAATTTACCTCCTTCCTAATGTAGGCATATCCTCATCAAAAGTTTGAAGGTGAGATGAGGACAGTAACAGAAACCATGGACTTTGTTATAGTATAATTGCTCTATTATATGATGAATGCTACTAAACAGTGTATGTGTAAATGATTCAGTACTATTCACTGGGGTTCCCAGAATGGATCCCTTTCAAAATAGGAAGCTGCTACACAGGAGAATCCTCTAAACATTATAGGTCTATGTCATTTGTTGGATGAGTAGTTTGTATACATCAGGAGTCTGCATAGCATTTTGTCAAGTTAAACATGGTATTTGCTTATGTGTAACTGCCCGCAGTTACATCAAATGGGTTACCTGAAGGGAAGCTGGGGATGTATGGGAAGGCGGCAAAAAAGAGACAGAGACCAAGACAACACCCGCTGTTCAAGGTCTCTAAGTTTAATGAAGAACTCCCAATATATATAGGTAGGGGGAAAGGCTGGAAGCTTCTCAGCAGAACTGTTCAGTTGCTCCACGGGTGGCTAGTGTTTCTCAGGAAACTTCAGGTCCTTGAAGAACAATAGGCTTCGCCTTTGAGCACTCCACCCTAGGTGGAGGGGATTATGGCTGACATAGGAGTTCCCGCTCAAAGGCTGGGAGAGGAACTTCATGTTGGTCAATGTCAAGTTCCCGCCAGGTGACGTGGTACCTGCTTATGGTTACTTTTTTTTTTGTTGTTTTCCTGGCAGTTCCTAAACCAGACCTAGATTCATACGTGTTTCTGAGAGTGAAAGAGCGACAAGAAAACATCCTAGTAGAACCAGAAGCCGATGAGCAGAGGTGAGTAGCTTGTGGATCTTCCCATGGAGAGTCAGCTGAACGCCAGACAGACAACTGTTCGTCCTTTTTCAGAGACTACGTTATTGACTTGGAGGAGGGCTCACAGCACCTGATCCGGTACAAAACCATTGCACCTCTTGTTGCTTCCGGAGCCGTTCAGCTAATATAGAGCCCAGCAAGCCCGAGGACGTGGAACCAGCATAGACAGTGTTAGAAACTCTGTCTCCTTTTGCGTCTGATCACACGTGGTTCATACAGTCTGTCAGCAGTGTGTGGCCTATTTGGACATGGAAAGGAGTTGATGCCGGATTCCCTTCGTGGCCATACCCTCTTCAATTCCTGTTTAACCAGCACCAACAGAAGGGCCCGTGCCCTGTATACTCAGCAAATAAATCACTTGTCAGCGTGTGTTTTATTTTTCTACTCATTGAGCTCAGGAAGGTCACGAACAGGCTTCTTTGCTCTCTCTGCCCCTGGTGGCGAGATGGATTGGACATAACTTGATGACAGGAGAATTCCTTTAGCTTTCCTGGAAGAAGATCATAAACAGTTGTGCTCTGCTTCTGTGTAGCATTAACGTGTGACCTAATGATTTGGAACCTCAAATACTACGCTTAAAAACAAATGTCTTTCCTGCATAACCAAAGGAAGTCACAACTAACAAAGCCACTGTTAAATGTCATGCTTGTGGTAGGAGTAGGCTTTGGACAGTTCTTAGCTTGGTATCTAATGAAGTAGATTGTCCCTGTGTCTTAGGCAGCTATCTGGCTTTTCCCTGATCCAGCCTCTGAACAAGAGAACCAATAAACTGGACTAAATTGGGACTTCAGCACTATCCAGGAATGTGGATAAAATAATGTAGTGAACAGCTTCACAAGGACGCCTGAAGGGAAGATACATAGCCCACAAGTCTATATGGACTGATGGAACAGCCTGGGCTTTAGTCTCTTTCTTTCTCTCTCTCTCTCTCTCTCTCTCTCTCTCTCTCTCTTTTGGAGACAGGGTAGTTCTGACTCCTGGAACTTATTATGTAGACTAGGCTGTGTTTGAACTCAAAGATGACCCTGCCTCTGCCTCCCTAAAGCTTAAAGGGGTAAGCTACATGCCCAACCAGTCTTAATGATAATGTAGATTTTCACTTAACATGATCAGAGAGTAAACCAGTGGAATTGCTATCACTGCCAAAAGAACCCAGTAGATAAAAGCAAGGAAGGTTCTCTGCACAGAAGCATTTGACATTCCTCTAGTAAACTGTTCTCTTGAGAGTAGCTTCATCCTCTGCATTAAACACGTGTACTAAGACTGTGCTAGGCACAGTTGAAGGTACCAGCTCAAAAAGTATGCTGAGTTCCTTGCAGAGAATCAGGGTGAGTCACCAGACTTGTGGTTGTCGTGGTTTGAGTACTATGGTGCAATAGAACATAACGGAAAGGATCCAGGAACCTAGATGGGAAGAACCCACAGGAAGACCAAGTCAACTTGCCTGGAGCCTCGGAACTTCCAGAGACTGGACCATCAACCAGAAAGCATACGGGGCTAGACCTAGGCCCCCTGCACACATGAAACGCGCAGCTTGCTCTTCGTGTAGGTCCTCCCAACAACGAGCTGGGGCCCACCCTGACTCTGCTGCTTGCCTGTGGATCCTGTTCCCCTAATCGAGGATGGCTTCAGTGGGAGAGGATGTACCTAGTCCTGGAGTGACTTGAGGTGCCAGGGTGGGTTGGTACCCAGGTGGTATAAAACCTAACACGTACTTCTTATTCCAAGAGGGAAGAGCCAGGAACAGGCACAATCAAATGGAAGGTAAATCTGTTTACCGTGTCTCACTCATGATCTGGTCTCCAGAGAGCTTAGGCAGTTCTACTTCTCATCCACACACAGCACAGATACTTGGTCTCAATAGGCCCAAGCCAGCTCCAGTCCTGTTATCCCACAAGGCTGGCATTTCCAGTGTGTTGGGTCTCCACTGCAACTGAAGCTGTATCTGCACCCATGGCCTCTGTGACGGCTCTTCCTGGTTGTTGACTACATCCGGAATGAACTGCAATCCAGAAATGGAGGGCACACCTGTGATCCTGATATTGAGGCTGGAAGACACAGGCTTCTGATCTGGATCTTTACATGGGATGGCACACACTTCTGATCCAGATCTTGAGGCATCATGGACAGGAAAGCCTAGGTCCAGGCAAGGTGGTATATGCTTTTAATCTCGGGAGACAAGCGGCAAGCAGATCTTGAGTTCAAGGCCAGCCTGGGACAAAGCAAGTTTCCAAGTAAAAAACAGCTCAGGTCCCTGTATGGTGGTGCACACCCTTAATCTGGGCCATACCCTCTGCTGGAGGCCTGCATGAGGACACTGGAAGAAGGAAGGGTTCCTCCTTCGCCTGCTTGCACTTACTTGCCAGCACATCTGTTGGAACCTACTTCTTCAGGATTCCAGCTTATGTAGAAGACCTGTTAAGACACCTAGCCTCATGGGACTGAGCAACTACTATATTCTTGGACTTCCTGTTCACAACTACCCATTGTTGGGTTAATTGGACTGCAGACTAAGTCATTCCTTTAAATTCCCTTAATATAGAGATTCCATGAGTTCTGTGACTGTAGAGAGCCCTGACTAATACAGCCTTTCACAGAGCCGTGCCTCAGCTGTTCTCCATGACCCCTTAAATTCTGCAACCTCCATATTGCCAATGCCATACACATGGAAGACTCTCACATGCACCACGTTTGGCTCCAAGTTTGAGGTGAGCCTCTGCTGTACCACAGCTTCTGTGTGCTGGTCCTTTGGAAATACTTCCCAGATTTCGCCTCAGTGTTAACTAGTCTTGTTAATAACAGCTGATTCAGAAGTCATGTATGCTAAATACAAAATATTGTGTGAGGTGCCCTAACAGATTCCTTAAAAGATTCTCAAGCTTTCCTCTGTAACCTCACAATTCAGGCTGCCACAGACTGCACTCCTCTCAGCTCTCATGGTTTCTAAGTTCCCACAGAACAGCCCTTTGGGCTTTGAGTATCCAAATCATAGTTCCGCATCTCCCATTATCCTTTCCAATAATGTGGCCAGGTCTGCCACAGCAAGAGCCCACTCTCTTCGCTCCTAGTTTGCTTTCTGTTACCACAATAAAACATGACCAAAAGCAACATGGGGAGACTCATGGAAATTATAGAACAGAATAAGAGACAGAAGGAGGAGAATGAAGGTGTGAGACAGGAGTTAGAAAAGATGCTAGAACAAAGGATACAGCAGTTAGAAACACTAGAATTGAAGACCCAGGAAATTATAGAACAGAATAAGAGATAGAAGGAGGAGAATGAAGGTGTAAGACAGGAGTTAGAAAAGATGCTAGAACAAAGGATGCAGCAGTTAGAAACACTAGAATTGAAGACTCAGGAAATTATAGAACAGAATAAGAGACAGGAGGAGAATGAAGGTGTGAGACAGGAGTTAGAAAAGATGCTAGAACAAAGGATGCAGCAGTTAGAAACACTAGAATTGAAGACCCAGGAAATTATAGAACAGAATAAGAGAAGGAGGAGAATGAAGGTGTGAGACAGGAGTTAGAAAAGATGCTAGAACAAAGGATGCAGCAGTTCGAAACACTAGAATTGAAGACCCAGAAAATTATAGAATAAGAGACAGAAGGAGGAGAATGAAGGTATGAGACAGGAGTTAGAAAAGATGCTAGAACAAAGGATGCAGCAGTTCACAGATCAGACTGAGCAGCAGAGAGGAAAAAATGAGGATTGGAAGCTAGACTTGGAGAATAACCTTTTAAAATTAATCAGAATAAAATAGACAGTAGACTATTAGTAAACAATATTACGATTGAAGGAATGGTTGACACTGGAGCAGATGTCACTATTATATCTACAAAATTTTGGCCTGTAAGTTGGCCACTTCAAGAAGTAGATATCCAATTTCAAGGAGTTGGGACCTTGTTCCAAATAAAGCAAAGCACCAGATGGCTTAAGTGTATAGGACCAGAAGGTTGGGTAGGAAAATTGTGGCCATACGTGGCTAATATAGCTGTTAGTTTATGGGGAAGAGATCTATTAAGGCAGTGGAATACACAAATTGATATCCCCTCAGTCTCGGTATGTAACCATGAAACTAGTCGGGATTCTAATGAAAATCTTAGTTAAGGAATCTTATCAAAGGCAGTTGCAGACTGTCCAAGCTGTCCATAAACAAGATACAGCAATTGTGGAGAGATCAAATCAAACTCTAAAGGAGATGCTTAATAGGCAAAAAGGATCAATGAGAACCCCCAAGGATAGATTACATAGTGCCTTATTAACCTTAAAATTTTTAAACACAAATGAACAAAACACCACAGCTGCTGAAAGACATTGGACTGTGGAACAAACTATTGAACTAAACCAGCCTGTTTACATTAAGGATATTC
The DNA here is from genome assembly GCA_964023405.1 of Apodemus agrarius. Taxonomy (NCBI): domain Eukaryota; kingdom Metazoa; phylum Chordata; class Mammalia; order Rodentia; family Muridae; genus Apodemus; species Apodemus agrarius. The sequence goes on along the minus strand of OZ030023.1, from coordinate 16,468,476 downwards.
TAACATCAGAATGGAGAATGGGAAATGTGTTATGCTGGGGGAGGGGCTATGCCTATGTTTCCACAGGAAAAGAAAAGCTGTGGGTCCAAGCTGATAAAAATCAGACATGACAAAGGGAGACCTCCTGAGGACCTTGGCGACAGAGAAGAAAATGGAGACTAACACAATCAACAAAATAGGTGATGTATATGTAGTAATGTTTATGTCTCTGTATATGGAGACAGCTCTGGAACTGGCTGAGACTAAAATGTCTATAAACAGCCATTAACACTTATTGGGTGTTACAAAACATCCTTTACGAGGACATGGATACACAGTTACATTTTAGTTTGACCAAGTGATCAAGCTAATCTGAGGAAAGGCAATCAGACATCTTTCTTTATTGATCTTCATTGGCCAATCTGTGCCTCCTGCATGCTCTGTGTGAATGTCTTTACCTGTTTACTTGTTGCTTTTAAGTTTTGTATACTACAGGGATGAAAGAAGAGATAGACAGCCCTGAAAAGATTCACACACCAGGATGCTGGGATTTGGGACCTTCCATTCCAGCTTCACACCTATTTCAACTACATCAAAGCTGATTCTCTTAAAGACTTGCTTCCAGAATTCTACTTGCCTCTCCAGCCTTTCAGAATGTCATGGTCGAGATGTCATCTGACATAGAGGCACGAACTTTCTCAAAACATAGTGACTGGAAGGCAGATAATGCCAGCTAGTTTTCAAAATTTCCCTTTGGGCCCCCAAATGGGAATTCTTCGCCCCAATTCAGCTGGAAGCATATAGAAGACAATCATCGTCCCAGTTCATTATGTGGGGTGGATGGTTATGGTTATTTTAGGAATTATAGATATGTTATCATTTTAGGGATACGTCACAAATGTAGCTTTGGTCAGGGAGGGAACTAAAGAACTTAAACTCAGGGATTTCTACCTTTCCTTTCTTCTCTATCCTTCTTTCTTAGGTAAAGGAGAAGTGGGTGGAAAAGAAAAAGGGGGATATAGTAATATCATAGAAATTATAGAAATAGACAAATAGGGATTGGTGAGAAAATGTATTTTTAAGCAAAAAATTACATAGCCAGATCTTACATTGGTAGAAGTCTTTATAATTGATGCAAAGCCTATTGGTTCAGAATTTAGTTGATGTAAATTTAAGGTTTTCATTGGTCTGAATTTACTATTGATATAAAACTGGGATTAATATTGTTACTCCCATGTAGGCATTGTGCCTATATAACACATTTAAGAATACAAGGCTTAGACCCAGTCCTTCTATAACTGCTAGTATAAACTGCTTTTAGATGATTAAGTAATACAAGTTAACGGCCAGATAGCAAACTCGTGGTTATGAATTAGTTAAAAGAGTGTTCCTGAGCTATTTTCATTAGAAACAGCCGAGAAGAGTCAAGGCTTAACAGTTCAGAGATGTCTTAGGTAGACAAATGGTCTTCAAAGGTGTCAGAAGTCCACAGAATATATTTATTGACATTTCTTTATTAAAGATCATTTGACTAGAGACCTGTCTGCTCCTGACAGCACCCCTTTCTTGAATTCAAAGAAGAACTTGAGCATCAGTGGAGTTGCTTCAGTTGTGGTGAGACAGTCACCAGGCAAGAATTGCCTCATTTCATCTACAGACAAACACTGTCCAAAAAAAAAAAAAAAAAAAAAAGGACACACTGCAGAATAGTCGACTGATAATCTCTGCCAAGACAGAGTAATCAGCCCTTCAAAATTCTGCATTACCTAAGTCTGTCAGATGATCCTGGGTCAGAAGGCTGAAGACTGATGCTCCAACATTTTGGTGTATAGGGCCTGTCCAGGTGATCAGCGGTCTCTATAAATTGGCTAAGTTTTAGAAGCTATATTTTGTGCTTCTCATACTTTCAAGTAATATTAGTCATTCTTGGATTTCTGATGGGGTTGAAGACTAATAGTCTTATAGCCAGTCCAAGCTGGTTAGCATTTAGAAAGATAATACAGATTTGAGAGGATGGTTTTCAAATAGGTTACAGTCTAAAGTGTACTTGAGTCAGGTGTAGAATTATAAGTCTTTTAAGTTCCAATAGATGACAGGGGTACTACTTAATTGATAAAAAAATGATTGACTGGGTGTTAGGTCTATCCTGTATGCTATATATTACAAAATGGTAATAATTGTGCTCAATTGATGTCTGAGATAAAAGAGTCTTTTAATTGGACAGAAAGGGGGAAATGTTGTAGATAGCCCTGGGCTCGTACTTTGATGTTAATTCCACCCTCAGAGGGGCTGCAGATGAGTTGCCTTGTGAACTGTCTCCCCACCTTGACTTTTCAAATAAAGGCTTGAGCCAATGATTGGGCAGCAGGAAAGTAGGAGGAGCAGAGTCTAGGGGAGGAGCTACAGGGTATAAAACAGGAGGAGGAGGAGCAACGAGAGGAGAGAAGAAACTAAGAGAAGAAAGGGGAAGAAATGAAGAGAAATGGTTAAAGAGAACCGGAGAGGCGGCAGGGAGAGAAGCTCGGGGCCTAGAGAAACTGCAAGTTGTATGGGATAAAATAGATTGAAACAGTAGTGGAGTGGGAGGCCTGCCCAGTCTAGGCTTGTAGCTTGTTTTGTTAACCGCTGAGCTGAGCTTTCTTTTACCGCGGATCTGGGTTGGAAACATAGTAGCAACAGGGAGGAAAGGGTTTAGACAGCCTAGGCGTAGTCTGTTAAGGGAGGCCAGGGGAAAGCAGAGGTCTTGAGCATTGCTGCTTACTGACTGGCTCTTCATGGCTGGCTCAGCCAGGATTGCCTTGTGGCACTGCTCTTAGTGGGCTGAGCCTTCCCACATTGGTCAAGAAAATGCCCCTACAGACTTGCCCACAGGCAATCTGATGGAGGGATCTTCCTAAATGAGGATTTCTCTGCCACAGACTGAACCCATGAGGAATTGTAGTCTTGGGGAAACCAGGATTCCTTGGCCCAGGAGATAAGGATTCGGTGAATAATGACACACAGACACGGAGATCGGTTACATTCTAAGTTTGTGTTTTTTCTCTCAGTTTTGAGCTCAAGGTTTTGACATTTACATATTAAAAGATGTATCTAGCCAAGCAGGCACAAGGGACAATTAGCATAACTATTCCGCACAAGGAAAAGTAAAATCAACCAGGTAAAACATTTCTCTTGTAACAAATTTCAAAGCTCAAATACAGACAATATCAATCTTAGTCTAAATGAGTGTCTGTGAGTAAACTTTATCTGACACCTAGCTTTCGTCTGTAAAACCTGAAGTTTCCTATATTTAATTCCAGTACTTTCCTAAGTTCCACATAGCCTCACTAATATTTCATAAGTTAGGACTGAAACCTGAACTACACCTGGATAAGCCAAGAATGTTGTTTTGGCCAGAAACTCCCTAGACGGGGTCTGCAAGACAAAAAGCAGTTCCTGCAAGCTTCCATTGAGGAAGCTCTGAGCTTTGCACTAACTCAAATGTAAATTTCACTTGGCCAACACCCACCTATCCGACTAGGACATTGAACAAGGTTCCTCAGATGTAAATATCTTCTAACTTGAGCCTTTTGTTTAAGACTAGGCCTATCATCTGCATGTCCTGCAAGGATTTTGTATCAAATAACAAAAGGAACCTGTACTTTTAGGATTCCTGGAAATTTTCTACTCATTGTTTCATATTTCCATTGAGATCTCCTTTTCAATCTTGTGGGGTAAATGTGAGTAAAGCAAAGCGTTACAGTTTTCTAAGAAAAAGAGGTTTCTGGCCAGTGATATTACTTCAAGGAATGGGTTATAATTTACTCTCTCGAATTTATTCGGTCTCGGCTGCCAGGAACAAAGGAAATTTAGAGGGGAAATAAGTTGCCAAGTGAAAAATTGCGGCTTCTATGTTGGGGGAACTCCGCAGGCCCCAAGAGGCATTTTTCTGCCTCAGTCTGCAGAATGCTGTCTTACAGAATCTATTGGGGCAACCGTGGCATTTCTCCTCCCAGATAACTCACCTCATGTCAGGTTGACATAGACAATGACTGAATAGCACAGTCTATGGTGGCCTCACTGTAAAGATAATGCTCAGGCTGAGGGCTGAATAACAAGCTGGACATGCAGAGATGCCATGGCCGGAAAGTCTGGGTGGAAAAAGCAGAAATGGCATGCTTTGTCTGGTTGGCATCACTAGTGATGTGCAAAGGAAGAGAGTAGTGCAAGATAGACTGGAAGGTGGGCTGGGCCCAGGTAACAAGAGCCCGCTAGACCCACTTGGTCCTCAGCAGTTCTGAGAAGTAGCTATTGAGTGGTAGGTCTGAGATCTGTGCCCAAGCATCCCTCAGTCTGCATTGTAGTGCTAAGCCTCTAGGGCAGCAACTCAGGCTGTTGCCTACAATAGTTGTATCCTTTTTATTTTTCTTGTATTTGTGTTTGTATATGGGTGGACATGTGCAAACCACAGCTCACATGTAGAGGTCAGAGGACAGTTGGGGAGAGGGAGTTCTGTCTTTCTACCATGTAGGGCTTAAGAATGAAGATTTGTCATCAGGCTAGTTGGCAAGTCCCCTTACCTCTAAAGCCATCTTGCTAGCCCTAGAATAGTTCTTAAATCTTTGATGTATATCTCACTCACAGAGAGATTGTAGTCAGCTTTAGATTCCCAGACTAGGGGCTGGAGAGATGGCTCAGCGGCTAAGAGCACTGACTGCTCTTCCAGAGGTCATGAGTTCAAATCCCAGCAACCACATGGTGGCTCACAACCATCTGTACAGCTACAATGTACTCATATACATAAAATAAATAAATAAATTTAAAAAAAAAGTTATTCTTAGATTCCCAGACTAGGGGTACTGGCTTCATAGTCCAAAGCTGTAGATGCTTAGTCAAAGGGTGTAGGGCTGGGTGGGGCCCAAGGTTGTGCAGTTGCTGCCCCCAGGTACTTCACTGAACAGCAAGTGTCACACTTGGACTGTGCATGCGGGAGTTGGCTTCTCTGCTAAAGCCACAGGGCCAATTGCTCCATTTCTTTGAGGAAGACTGGTTGGAATTTGTCATCTCTAAATAAGGGGGAATTTATACTTCGAACCAAATACAAATGCTGTTGAGGATTTTACTGTTTTGTTTCATAGTCTTTCTTTCTTTAGGGTTAAAAACTTAACACTAAAATGATGACAGACATTTTCATCAAACAGTGGTGCCGTGCTCTGGGTCTCATCACCAACCCTTCTTCTCTTTCCTCAAGGAAATACAGTGAGGCTTGCCAAGACACTTTGATTATAAGCATAGAGACATGGGATTGTGCTAATAGCAAAGTATTCTGACCCACAACTTAAAATGGCTGAAAGGAAGAAAGCGTCTTGGATTGGGGACTTGGACATGAGAGGAAGTTTTAAGCCTCTTGGGAATATAACTTGGTGCCCAAGTTAATCCAAGTCCAAATGATTTTTAATTATTCCTGGTTTTCTCTGAATCTATAATTTTCCTCAAACATAATTTTAGCTTTCTTGCTGCTTCTTAAAAATCTTGGTTATCAGTTGCTTCCAGAAGAGGAAGGCGTACAGGGGTAAGTGCATTCAGCAGGTGTCCTCTGTCGTGTGAAACAGGTTAGAGACATAGCTGGCTAAAAGGGGTTTACAAGGGACAGAGCTGAATTCTTAAAACACTGCCAGAGAGGGAGTGGGAGTTATCTTGCAATAGTGAAGGGAAGCTACTCTGCCTCAGGTCTTACCTTGAAGACCATTCGGGCAGGTTCTATTTGAATAGATAGGTAGGTGACTCATTAATAGGTTGTGTAGCAGTAAGCTTTACATGACAAGCTGTGTAAAATTCCATGGGATCCTGTGTAGGTAGAGTCCCTATGTCTGAACAGAATGTGATTGAGTCAGTGGGCTGAGCCCCAAGAGCATAGGGCTTTAGCTTTGTTTCCACAGTGTGGACAGTGAGTAAGCGGGATCCCACAGATGACTTTCTAAATCCTGTTGTAGCACCCGAGTAAGCATCTTTCTCCATTGTCTCTCGGGTCCTGGTCAAGCCGTCCTCCTGTGCTTTAACAGTTTGTCTCCTTGTGTGCCTACAGTTTTAGTACTTTATCTTTACTTAAAACCCCCCAAATTCCTCAGGGAATTGAGAAGTTACTCAGAATCTCATGTAAGTAATTCTAGAGATCAAGACTGTTTATGCCTATGCAGCATGTCACACCTGCCATCTGCTCCTAGGACAGGCCACAGAAACTGCAGGCTGAAAATGGTGTCATTCGTGGCTAGCTTAATCTGTTAACTACGATGGCATGTTGTAATGTGTGCCTGACAATTCTCTCTGCAGGCAAGCCTGCCTTCAACCCCAAACAGGGCCTCAGACTGGGGGATGTCCAGCCCCCTCCTTTATAATTGATCATCACCTCTGAAGTCTTAATACTTGTGGTCTCCATTCAGCATCATATGCTTCTGGATGTAGTTCCCTAGTTTTAACAACAGTTTAATAAATGAGTGAACTATAGAAAGTTCTTCAGTCTGCTTCTTAGTTTCCCAAGTTTATTTATGTGTCAGATTTGATTCCAGAATAGTGTTTGTGGATTCATGTAGTAATTCCTTGCTTTTAAGAAAGAAGAATTGCCGGGCGTGGTGGCACACGCCTGTAATCCTAGCACTTGGGAGGCAGAGGCAGGCGGGTTTCTGAGTTCGAGGCCAGCCAGGTCTACAGAGTGAGTTCCAGGACAGCCAACAGCCAGGACTACACAGAGAAACCCTGTCTGGAAAAACAAAACAACAACAAAAAAAGAAAGAAAGAAAGGAAGGAAGGAAGGAAGGGAGGGAGGGAGGGAGGGAGGGAGAGAGAGAGAAGAAAGAAAGAAAGAAAGAAAGAAAGAGAAAGAAAGAAAGAAAGAAAGAAAGAAAGAAAGAAAGAAAGAGAAAGAGAAGAATTACATCTTCCGGTCTTCTAACGTTGAAAGGAGCAACAACGTTTGCTCAGGAGGTGAGGAGTGATCACAGTACCTACCCATTGTACTGAAGCGTCCATTCTTGTACACTCCCCCAAGCAGTAGCAATCAGCAGGAAGGGGTTCAGGCCAGATACAGCCACCGCTGGGGAAGGGATGGGAACCTGAGGCCATAGAGGTGTCCGAGAACACTGCTGCCTGCTTAGTCTGGGGAGTTAACGCAGCTCATTGCGTGCCGGTGTGTGCTAGAGTGAGCCTGCGCCTCTATCAGTGGAGTGGGACAGCTGCTGCCTTGCTCGGGGCACCACCTCAAGTTGGGCTGGACCACAGCACAGCTGGGCCTCATGCCTCCTATCTTTACTAACCAGACATGGTTGCTTAGTTCCAAGTCAATCTGCCTTAAGGATAAATACAGACAAATACTAGAGCTCAGCTTAGATAGAGCCTTGAAAAAATGGATCCTTAGGTTTGAGGGGATAAAACAGTGGTAAAGTGCTTACCTTGTAAGGATAACAACCTGAATTAGATCCCCAGAATCTATGTAATGTTTTCTTTAAACATCTGGGGCAGGACATGAAAACAGGAGCTCCAGGGTTGAGCTGAGAGAGCCTGTCTCGATATCTAAGGTGAAGTGCTGTGGAGAAAGGCAGCAGACAACCCCGGGCCCCTGCATACCCAAGTGCCACAGGCATAGGACCATGTGGATACCATACTCATACCTACCACCCCCACCAACACAGCCCGGGCCCTGAACAGCCAGTCAGCCTTCAAGGCCTGTGAAAGATCCTGTCCCAAATTCAAGGTAAATGGCACCTGAGAAATAACACCAGAGGTTGTCCTTTGCACATAAGGAAAATGAAAGGCCCCATTTATGAAGATGAATTTCCTGAAGCCAGATCTGAAGACTATATTACCAGCATCTGATCTACTCAAGCCTCAGACCATTTGTGGTGCTTACCAAAGAATCTGGGCGGGATCCCTCAGTACGCTCCATAGTAGCCAGAGGTGTCTCAGGGTGCTGTGAAGTTGACTCATCCACCTGACCATGTGTGACATGGCAGGCATGAACATGGTCAGTACCTCCCAACTGGATGAGGCTACTCAGCTGCATAGACCACACAACTGTGGCACAGGGTAAAGGTCTCAGGTGAATCTAGGAAATCAGAATTAAAACTACTTTGAGATTTCCATTTCAGCCCTGTCAGAATGACAGTTTAAAAAAAAAATACTGGTAAGGCTGTAGACTGGGGAGCCCTACTGGTGGGCTTCTTAAACTAAAGGTCGGCCTACCTTATAGCCCAGCTATACCACTCTGGCTGTTTGAATGCAAACAGCCCCCAGAGGCTCATGAATTTGAATGTTTGGAAGGATTAGGAGTTGTGGCCTTGTCTAACAAAGCGTATCTCTGGTGTGGGCTTTTTGAGGTTTCAAAGCCCATGTGATCCCTAGCTGTGTGCGTGTGTTTCCTCCATCCCCAACTTCTGCCTCCTGCTTGTGGATCAAATGTAAGCTCTCAGCTCAGCCACTGCTCCAGCGCCATGTCTGCCTATCCACGTGGTCATGAAGTCTGCTCAATTCCTGAAACCATAAGCACGCCACCACCCCCCCCCATTCAAATACTTCATAATAAGAGTGATTTTGGTCATAGTGTCTCTTCACAGCTACACAGAAATAACTAAAAGACACTCATGGGTATTTACCTGAAGGATTCCACTGCAGCTTATCATAGGAACACTTCCCTATCAATATTTATTGCAGCATTATTCTCAGTAACTAATGGAATCAACTAATGTGTCCAACAACAAAGAAATGGACATGGGTGCCATCTGTATACAATGAAACTTTTTCATCCGTAAAGAACAAAGTTATATCATTTGCAGGAAAATGGATGAAACTGGAGACAATTATTAAGTGAATTAACCAAGTCAGTCTTAAAGAAAAACAAATACCACTCTTCTCTCACTGGTGACTCCTGGATTTTAAAGAAGCACATAAAAGCACGTTTGTGTATATGACATGGAAGTAGAAGCAGAACTGGTTAGGGGAACAAAGAGCGGGCAGAGGGACATGTGACTGGGAAGGACCGTAGTGTAGCCAAAGCCTACTTACAACCATCCTTACCAAAGAAAGCTAGTGCCTTGTGCAATGAGAAACGTGGAGCCGAATGGAGAAAGGGAAAACACTGATACAGTTGCACAGTGCACACCTTTAACCACAGTACCGAGGCAGAGAGCCAGCCTGGGCTACAGGGGAAGATCCACATCCTCCCCCCACAAATCCCGACAAAATTAAAATTAAATTTATTATCATTCATGTTTTCCATTGCTTCCTGTATAAGGATCTGTATAATTCCTGAACTTAGTACAAATAAAGGTTTATCTAAAATTTATAATTTATTTTACCAGGCAGATACATCCTATGGGTTCCCCCGTTGGCCCCAGGGGCCCAGATCTTAAAGCCTCAGCCCTCTCCCTCCTAACAGGGCCTTGCATTTTTCTTTAAATAATTTCTGACCTTTTTGTGTGTGTCTTTTATTCTTTTGTGGTGTTGATAGTGAACCCAAGGCACCAAGCATGCTATCTTATAAACCTGAGGAGGTTTAATTTAAGCACGCATTTCAGGGGAGAATTAGATAACAAATAATACACAGTAGGTTGCATGAACTTTACTACTCTGAAGTTCTCACTTTTGAAAACAGTAATAAGCAATGTATGCTAGGTACTCTGTTTCACACCTTTAATTCTAGTAGCAGAGGCAGGTAGATGGATCTCTGAGTTCAGGGCCAGCATGGTCTACATAGCAAGTTCCAGGCTAACCAAGGTTATATAGTGAGGCTTGTCTTTAAAACAACAAAACACACACACACACACACACACACACACACACACACACACATACACACTTTATAGGTGATTTCATGAAATATAAATGTGGGAAGGGGACAAGGTGGCTTAGCAGGTAAAGGGGGCACTTGCTGCTCCAGCCTGACAGTAGTTCTGTCCCTGGATGGAGCCCATGTAAAGGTGGAAGGAGAGAACTGAAGCCACAGGATTGTCCTCTGGCTGCCACACATTATGCACTCACATCCAAAAACAATAAATTTAACAATAAAAGTTTTACATGAGATGGAGTCTTCAAAAGTGAAAACCCAAATACTTAAAATGCTTAAATGCTTAAAATTTAGAATGGACAGCCATGTAGACATGTGATCGGGAGCGCAGGGCTCTGCTCCAGTGACAGAAGACGGAGGGGGCAGGGACAAAGCCTATCTGGTTTCTTGTTTTGATTCTGCCCTTTCTGGGTAGTCCATCTTCCTCTTGCATTTGGGGCAGGGCCACTCTGGAAGGGGGTCTTCAGAAAAGGAAGTGGCCTTTCTAGATTATATGCCTTGCTTTGAAAAAAAATGATTTGTAGTTTCTATGCCCCACCTTGAGAGAAGTTATGATTTCTGTGAAGGCTGCAGGGGTGAAAGGCAAGAGACGGGCAGCTGGTCTGGGAGACTGCTTTTGAGGCTGCTTCCAAAGTCGCCCAAGCTTTTAGTTCAAAGTATTCAGCATATATTAAGTGCTGTATTAAGAGATATCAGTTTCTAAACCTAGATATGCATATTCAGAGAAAAGTTCCCTGGCTGAAAGCTTCAAGTCTCCTAGAGGAAAACCAACAACCCCAGTAAGGAATATTACGTTCTTACAAAGGTGAAGGAGCATGACAAGAAATGACAGGACCTAGGAAGGACTCCAGGAAGGTAAGAAGCACAGAAGTGTCCCCAACACGGTGTGTTAGTCCAGGATTGAAACACTGGAGGAGTGGTCAGGCAAGAAGGGGAGGAGTGGATGGTTGTCCAGGAAGCCACAGCATCCAGGAGGAGGCGATTCCGAGGAACTGGGCTTGGTAAACCATGCCTGTGATTGGCATGTGGAGAGGCAGTTTGTCTTAAGGAGACCCGAGCCTTTAAAGAGTGATTTATTTACCCAGCTGTGGAGTCCAGAATTTGTCCTAACAATTGGCAACTCTGAAAGGCTTTAGGCCAAGATCCAATGGAATCGAATTTACATTACTAAATCTCTAGTGACTATGGAGAATAGAGGTCAGGCTCGTCTTTGAACACTTGGCCCTACTTTGGTGCTAGGTTAAATAACCCTGTAGCCTTTGGATTTGAGGCGTGGCTGGAGAGGTAGACTTCAGGGTGGTGAGCCTTTCACTGTGGAGCCTAACCCTGGCTCCAGTCTAGAGCTCTCTGCTTCCTAACCCAACAAAATGTCACACGCTCCATTATAGGTTCCACAGACCACACCATGTCATGCTTCCCTGAACCCACTGGGACTCCTGTCGCTTCAATCCTGCCCGTTTCACTCCTGTGTTGTCTCCCGATTTCCTTACAGGTGCAGCTCCCCAAGGCAGAGAACAGCTGCAGGCTGTTCCCATGGCCCCTTCACTGTAGTGTGTCAGTTCCTAACTCCCGCAGTTCTTCTGCCTGTTGGTACAGGCGGCTGTACTGTGAGATTGACTTTGAATTTATTACTTTCTGCCAGGCGTGTAGGTGTGTGCCGCCATATCAGCGCCAGCTTCCCCTTTTCAGGTCCCAGGGACTGCCCCACTTCGTCATATGCCCATAGAATCGTGCCTGTAATTAAGATCGAACAAACCAGCGGGCATCAGCTATGTTACCAAAATGAAAATTCAGAAAGTAAGACATGGCCGCACAGCCTGAGGACTACTGCTTGCATTTTTTAATAAGGTTAGAGCCAATGGGAATGGATGTACTGTCACTCACTCCAAGGTTTAGTAGAACTATTTTCTCTACACATTACTCCGTATAGGAACCAGGTACTCTGCCTCCCAAGCAGTTCTGCTATCCATGAGCAGCTTGGAAGCCTTCTGGGAGTCACCCTTTGCCCCCCTCCTCCATCATTGGCCGTCATCGTCGCTAGGCCTGTCACTCTCACTGTGGAGCACAGCAAGTCAATAACTCCTAACAATGTAACTCCAAGTCTTCACTTTATTTTAAAAATAATTATCCAAATGCACTGAAAAGTACATAAAATGTAAGAGCTTTTAATTTTTTCCCTTTTCTCATTTTTTCTTCCTAATAGACCATCTTCTTCGAGATCCAACCAGTTGAGTCCAAAGATAGGCTCTTGGATCTCTTTTTCAGCTACACGGATGTTCATTACTTGAACAACTATAGCTTAGTTGACCGGTCACTTGGGATTCTTCCCAAACATTTGCTACAATAATTGCTGCTCCATTGAACGCCCTGTACACCCGCCATCTCATTCACAGACTAGCTGTAGACTGAGGATATATTCTACATAATCTTTCTCAGTCTGCTCTGTAAATTCACTAAGCACTTTTTTTTTTTTTTTTTTTTTTTTTTGGTCACACAGAGGTATTCAATTAAATGGAACCAGTTTTCTTTCATTCCTTTTGGGGAGGGGGATGGGAGGCGAAGCCCATACGTAGCTCAGGCTACCTGGAACGTTTGATCAGCCTCCCCCAGTGCTGGGCTCACCCTGCACTCAGCCCGGATACTATCTTTTCCCAGTTAGTACGGATCTGCAGATGTAAGCTTTAACATTCCCGCTGCCAAGAAATGTGGCCAAGCTTGCAACCTAGTAGTAGCTCCAACTCAGAAAATCAGTTACCCTTTTCCATGACTCCACTGTTTGCCAAAGAGGGAAAAAAGGCCTGCTATTGAGCTAGCACCGCCTGCCCAGCTGGCTGCTTCCAACTGAGTTAAGTAATATGATTGATTTGGTAGATCTTTTCCAGTTCTAAGTGGTTGAAATGTGACTCCCACTCAAGGTCTCTGTGGGTGAAAGGTTTTTGAATCTTTGCACTGTTTGCATGTGTTCAAGCATGTGTTTGTGTGCCTAGCTAGTTTTGTGGGAGTATTTTAAACTGTTCCTGTGATCTGTGCTAATCTTATAAGGAAGAAACACCTATTTTGAACTGTTTATAAGTAGGAAGATCTGTTGAGGCTCAGAGTTCCAGGGTTTTGGGTCTATATTCAACAGGATCCGTTGCTTTTGTCTGCTGTGAAGCAGAACAGCACGATAAGGAATGGAGAGGACAACAAGGCTGTTTAACCTGTGGCTGGGGATTAGCTTCCCTCAGGATCTTCCTCCTAAAGGGCCCGGCACTTCCCAAGAGTCTAACAAGCTGGCGAGCCATTTTTCTGCCTTGATTTCTTTTTTATACACTCTGTCTTGATCTTGTTCCTTCCCCTCCCCCCAAATGCTTCCCAGATCCCTCCATCTCCCTCCACAAACACCCTACCCCAGTGCTGTTCTCTTTCTCTCAAAAGAAAAAAAAAAAAGACCCACAAAACCATAAAAGCAAAAAGCAAAAAAAAGCAAAAGACCAATAAAATGCCCAAACCAAAAAGTTAAAAAACAAAACAAACAAAAATCCAACAGCAACAAAAAACTAAAATCCAGAACAAAGTGTGTATCTAGTGCTAGCCTACTACTCCTGGGCACTAGACCCGCCCTGAAGTGTGGTTACTCTACCTAGTGAGACTTCATTGGAGAAAACTGATTTTCCTTTTACCATTGAGTATCATTTGCAAATAGCTTCTTGGTTAGAGGTGAAGTTTTGTGTCCAATTCTCCATGCTGGGATTTTTGTATGCTGTCATGGTCTCTATGAATTCCTATGGGTATCAGTCCTGTTGTGTCTGAAAACAGTCATTTATTAACTCAGGCTCTTCAGTCTTCTGCCTTCTCTTCCACAGAGCTCCCTGAGCCTTGAGGGAAAGGGTCTGATGGAGACAAATTACATTACATTTAGAACTGCGTGCTCTGAAGTCTCTCACTCTGCATATTGTCTAATTGTGGGTCTCTGATCATCCCCACCTACTGAAACAAGCTGCTTTTCTGGTGTGGGCTGATCGAGGCATTGGATTCTGAGTAGAACAGTATGTTATTAGGAGTCAAGACAAGGTAAATCATGGGCCTAGAGGAAATCCTAACACTGTTATTCTCTAAATGGGACATCACCACCTTGTTTTAATAAGTTCTTGGGAGACACTTAAAATCAACCCTTAACAAGCAGTTTAGGTATGTAGGATTAAAAACAAACCCCAGCCAGGCGGTGGTGGCACATGCCTTTAATCCCAGCACTTGGGAGGCAGAGGCAGGCGAATTTCTGAGTTCGAGGCTAGCCTGGTCTACAGAGTGAGTTCCAGGACAGCCAGGACTATACAGAGAAACCCTGTCTCATAAAACAAAACAAAGCAAAAAAATCCCATTGAGCTGGAGAAAGTTTGTAATTGAAAACACTCTTCTTCAGACGAGCAAGGTTTGAGCCCCAGCACCCACATAGGGTGGCTCCTAGCCACCCATAACCCCGACTCGGGCACCGACGCCTCTGGCCTCCTTGGACACCAGCACACACATGCACTTGCCTATTCACATAGTTGAGATGAAAAGAGCCTTTTTAAGGACCACAGCCACCGGTATCATGTATTTTGGACAGTCTGTCATGTATCCTACAGTCTACAGTGTTGACAGTAATAGGTGTGCTGACTAGAGGTTTGGCTTGGTTGGTATTGGTGAACAGAGAAAAAACTTCATGCAACAGTAGTCAGCACCCATGACTGGCTCCTGCCCCTTTCCAGACGGAAACACAACAGAAAGGGAAAATTGACGGGACATGGGACGGCAAAGGGATTTCTCTTCCAGGGGTCTCGTTGGAGTCTGGCCATCTGAGAGACAAGAATTCCAAGACAATTAACACAATTTGCTGTGAAGGCTGCCTATATACAGAGAGTATTCCTTTTATATAAAGAGATTTTACATTAGCATATTCCCGACTCAAAGAGACAGCAGGTTTCCCCTTTGGGAAGATTCCGGAAATGGCAGCCTTCACATTTAAGAGCAGCTTTTAAATGGAGGAATCAGAAGACATAAAATTTAAAAGACTCTTACAGTGTCCACAGACTGTATCTATCCACAAGCCCATGTGCTCATGCTTAGTCTTTTGCCCTTTTCTTCCCATAAGGCCTTGGAGAAAGTATCTGCCTGCCTCGGCATATATGCATTTTGAACATTTCTCCATACACAATCTACACAATTTTCTGTGGTTTGATGCTTTTTTTTCCTTTTTCTTTTTCTTTTCTTTTCTTTTTTTTTGGGGGGGGGCGGGGATGGTTTCGAGACAGGGTTTTTCTGTGCAGCCCTGGCTGTCCTGGAACTCACTCTGTAGACCAGGCTGGCCTCGAACTTAGAAATCCGCCTGTCTCTGCCTCCCAAGTGCTGGGATTATAATAGGCATGCACCACCACACCCGGCTGATGCATTTTTTAAAAGTGTGATTTGTTAGCATTTTAGGGCGCAGGCACATGAGGCTCAGCTCTCCACCACAGGTGAGGCGTATCTTCCTCTACTAAGGCCACATGGGGCTTTTAAGTTGAAAAGCACTTCAGGACTAACCAGTTTATGAAGCAGAGTTGGGGGTTTTATTATATAGTTGCTTTTTGTTGCTGTGATACAATATCACTCTATAGTTACTTTCTGTCACTGTGATACAACATCACTATATACTTTCTGTTCCTGTGATACAACATCACTGTATACTTATTTTCTGTTGCTGCGATACAATATCACTGTATACTAATTTTCTGTTGCTGCAATACAATATTACTGCATAGTTACTTTTTGCCACTGATACATTATATACTTATTTTTTGTTGCTGTGATACTTCACTGTAAACTTACTTTCTGTTGCTGTGATACAATATGGCAGGTGATTTATCCACTAAGCCATCGCTCCTATCCATATTAAAGATGTTTTCATATAGGCTTAAGTCCAAGGGTTAGGAGGGAAAACACTCAGAAGGAAGACGCATGGGAAAAGCATGGCTGTGAGCGCCTCAAAGAGCTCAAAGGCCCACTGTCTTTTCAGTGTTCATATACAGGGTTTGGGGTGGGGTTTGAGGTTACCATCACAGGGTGGTTCCTACTCTTCCAGAGGACCTGAGCTAAGTTCCCAGCACCCATGTTGGCTCCAACCATCTAAAAGTCCAGCCAGGGGAGCCTGTCCTCTGACCTCTTCAGACACTTGCCCAAATGTGAACACACACATACACACACACACTCTAAAATAATCCTAAAAAGAACTCCTACACAAGGAACAGCATTTGCTGTGAAGGCTGTTGACATGAAATTATTTTGTTCATATATAGATATTTTAGGTTAATCTAGCAATGGCCAGGTCTGAATAAATGTTACTTTAGGTAGGCCGGGCCTCTTTCCTGTTCCTGGAAATTGCCTGAAATTTTTTTATACCTTAACTTTGTTCATAGTAGAGACGCCCTACATTCCTGAATGTTATCAATTTGTAAGCCTGACATCTTGTACGTGTCTGCACGTGTGGAAGCCAGGAGGGTCAACTTGTGGTATCTTCCTATAGCACTTTGCACATTTTTTTTTTTTTTTTTTTGAGAGAGGGTCTCTCATTGAACCTGGAGTCAGTGTCAGACAGGGAGCCTCTCACCCCAGGACTTGCCTGGCTTTGTTCCTCCGGGGCACTTGCCTTTTACCTGGGTTCTGGGGATCCAAACTCAGGTCCTCACCCTTGGCGAGTCCCCACTCAGCTGTGTATTTCCCAGCCCTGGAAAGGGTATTTAAGAAGATGTTACTCACCATTCGGCTTTGAGCCTCACACTTACATCTTATTGCCAGGCACTCTCTGGAGTACATTTGGAATCTTTTATTTACTTACTTTAATTTTACTTAAACATTGCTTATGGGTGTTTTGCTTATGCGTATGTCTGTATAAGCCTTTTCTCTATCCCTTAGAACAGGAGTTGGTTATAAGCTACCACATGAGTGCTGAGAAGGGAAATGTTCTCTGAAAGAGCAGTCAGTGCTGTCGATTGTTGAACCATCTCTACTCCCACCTGTATCTTTTATATTTATAAGTAATTATTATTTTTTTTTAGATAAGGTTTCACTATATAACCATGAGCTGGCCTAGAACTTACTATGCAAACCAGGCTGGTGTCAAACTTACATTCACTGCCTCTGAGTGCTAGATTAAAGGTGTTTGCTACCATGCCTGCCCTATGTTATTTTTTTAAAAATGTTCTTCTTACATTTATCCATTACTGTGTCCGTGTGTTTGCATACACATGCAGTCATGAGCATGCTTCTGCCCCAGTCCACCTGCGGAGATTAAAGGAGAACTTGTAATTCCCTGGGATTTAATTCAGGTCATCAGGTTTGACAACAGCACCTTTCCCCACTGAATCATTCACTAGTTCCTTTCAGCTTGTCTTTAAGACAGTGTCACAGAGTTAGCCCAGGCTGACCTGGACTTGCTGTATAGCTGAAGGTGATGGTGAACCTCTGATCCTCCTGCCCCTACATTTGTGAAGTGTCTCAATGAGTATTAGCTACCACTTTCAGTTTTAGCAATGGTTTATTTAAAGAAACCATGTCTTTAAAAAATATTTTCCTAAGCCGGGCGGTGGTGGCGCACCCCTTTAATCCCAGCACTTGGGAGGCAGAGGCAGGCGGATTTCTGAGTTCGAGGCCAGCCTGGTCTACAGAGTTCCAGGACAGCCAGGGCTACACAGAGAAACCCTGTCTTGAAAAACAACAACAACAACAACAACAAAAATCCTAGCCAGGGAGTGGTGGTGCACGCCTTTAATCCCAACACTTGGGAGGCAGAGGCAGGTGGATTTCTGAGTTCGAGGCCAGGACACTCCGAGTGAGTTCCAGGACAGCCAGGGCTACACAGAGAAACCCTGTCTCGAAACACACACACACACACACACACACACACACACACACGTATGTATGTATACATACATATATATTCCTGTAGTCATTCTTCAGCAGGTAAGCATTGTAAGTAAGCATCAAATTAGCATATTCGAGGTTTGCACTGTATTAGAATTCTTGGTTTTTAAAAAACGGCCTCAATCTGCTCACAAAAATCTGTTAAATCAATTTTGGTTTGGGATTAGGGCAGAATCTCTAATTTATGAAATGTTCATAAACTTATTAATGCTATTGTGTATAAGGGATTTGTGAAAAGTGTTCTCAGCATTGACAATTAAAATTTAAAACTTTGGGAAACTATATTTTATATCCTTTGGTATCAAATATTTAGCTGATTTCTTTATATTAAGAGTGGCAAGCACATCCATCTCATTAATATGCAAATTTTCTTTGTTAATAGTAAAGCTACAAATACATAGCAAAAATGCTTTTAAGTAAATGATTATTAGTGAATATCTGTCTTGTATACCTATGCTATAGTTACATCCCTGGGATTGTGTAAAAGTTTGTGAAGAAGTCAAAAAGTGGAAGTTTAAGTCCTGAATTAGGGAAAAGGTTAGGTACTGTAGGAAATATATAAAAGCAAGAAATTTGGAGGCTGGGAATGTCGTTGAGTTGGTCGAGTGCTTCTTTTATTAGAATGCATGAGATCCTGAGTTACGGCCCCTGCACTTTATAAAACTTGGGATGGTAGTTTGTTCTAGCACTTCAGGAGGGGGAAACAGTAGGTGCAGAAATTGAAGATTATTGGGCAACTCACAGTTTTTGAGGCAAGTCTGTATTACAAGGCGTCCTATCTCAAAAGGGGGTGGGGTGGGCAAAAGAGGCGTGGCCCCCACTCCTTCTTTCTTTTTCTTCCACTATAAAGGACCCACGTCAGCAAAACAAGCGTGTCTTTGGAGCTTCCAGTCTGACGAGAGATTAGTTAGACCTGTGGCTGAGCTGGAAAACTGCAGCTGGCCAACCAGCCAATTACGTCAAGAGAAGCTCCGGGATGCCCAGTGGTGCTGGGGTGGCAGCTAACGTTTCCTGGCCAGCCGGAATCTCACCTCACACGGAACCCCTACAAAGACTCAGTAAACGAAACTCGCTACGCCGAGCTAATCTCCCTCTCCCCCGGAACAGTGCCTGTTCTGGAGACGCAGCTCAGACACCCGGCGGGTCTTCACAAGGCGACCTCGGCTCCACGCCTCGAGCATCAGAGCGAGGAGCGAGCATCGCCGGAGCCCCGCCCACCCCGGTCCTCCGGGAGGACCGCGCAAGCGCGGTTGGGCGGGACGCGGGGGTCCACGTCCAGCGGCGTAGACAAAGGCGGGCGTGCGCACGCTCTTACGTAGGCCTGGGCCGGCGGCGGCGGCGGGCAGGGCAGGGCGGGAGCGGCAGTCACCGAGGACTGGAGCCGAGCCTCACGGCCGGTGAGTTGGAGGGACCTGGTCCTGCCGGACGCGTCGGGCCCCGGACGGGCGCGGGGCGCGGGGTCGGCAGCCGCGGGCCGGGGTCCGGCCGGTGGGGCAGCCGCTGCCGGGCGATCGGAGCTCCTTCCCGCCCGCCCCACTCCTGTCCTTAGCCAGCCCCGCTCCGCTCCGCTCTGCTCTCCAGCCGCCCCGCTCCTCTCCTTCCCGGCTAGCCCCGCTCTGCTCATCCTGTCTCAGCATCTCCTCTCCAGCCGCCCGGCTCCTTTGCTCTGCCAGCTCTGCTTTCCTCATCCGGCCCTCGTCTCCCTTCCCTCCTCTCCCCAGCCGCCCCTCTCCTCTCCCCTCAGCCGGCTTCTCTCCTCCTCAACCGACCATGCTCCTCTCCGCAGGCCGCTCGCCTGCCTCGGCCTGGTGTGGCCCTGAGCTAGGAGCGTGGCTGGGACCCGGGCGTTAGATCCCGCGGGAACGCCCTCACCTGCGCTTCCCCCTGGAATGCACCCTCTCCCCGGGCCGTGCTCAGGCTGCCTCCTCTCCCCCTTCCCAGTGTCCAGCCTTGCCTCGGACACTATTCCAGCCTTCTTCACACCCCAGACTCCCTTTCGCCTTGGTCCCATGCCCTCAGTGGTAGCATCCTACCTGAAAGTTTGACTTATTTATTTAGTCACTTCCCATCTTATTGGATGTAACATCGGTGGCTCATAGGCTATAGAAAACTCTGTGTGAAATTGTCGGGCTTCGCGGACGTTAAGTTCCATCCCATACCCAACTCTTGCGTGTTACCGGTAGATAGCCTTTGAAGAACTTTGGTTTCGTTCGTTTCCCTTCATTTGAGCAGAACTTTTAAGAGTCTCTGCTGAGTAGGAGCATGTCTGCAAGATTGTATCGCAACCCCGTTAAAACGGGCATAAAAATCACTGCAACCAAAGACTGTGGTCAAAACTGCAATCTTGCCTGCTAAATAGCCTTTTCTCTCTGAGAGTAATTTTTCAGATCTCTATTTTGGAGAATTTCAGTTATGCAAAAACAGCAACATATGCCCGTTACAATAGATGCTCAGTAACACCCGGGGTTATTCGTATGATATCTGCATCTTCATTTATTTTACTTTTTCTGTCTCAGGAAGAATCAAAAATTTAGCTCTGGAGTGTGTGTGTGTGTGTGTGTGTGCGCGCGCGCGCGCGTGTGTGCTGGGGGTTTGTGGTTTATTTAATTTTACTAATGAGCTATATATCTCCAGTTTCCATGTTTTTGATAGACAGTGTGCCTTTTCAAGTCAAAAGTAACTTAGGTTTCAAAATGAAGGTTGTAGCATTGCATAAAATCATAATGTGTTTTTGTTGAAAGATATCCTCTTATTAAAAAGTTATCCCTTGAGCTGAGGTGCTGGCTCTGTGAGTAAATGCTATGCAAACCTGAGGCCCTGAGTTCAGATCCCAGCATCCATGTAAAAAGCCAGATGTGGCACTCACCTGTAATCTCACTGCTGGGAGGCGGAGACAAGAGGATCCTGAGAGCCATTTGATAAGATTCTGGTTCAGTGATAGACCCTGTTCCAATAAGGTGGGAGAGCTAGAGAGGTGGCTCATGAGTTCGGAGAGCCTGAGGCTCCTGCAGAGGACTGGCGTTGGTCCTGGTGTACAGTCGTCTCTAACTCCAGCTCCAGGTGATCCTATAGCCTCAAATGTCCGTGGCCACACACAGACACATACTTACACAATTATAAATAACAGGGCTGGAGAAGATGCCTTGGACCTTGAGAGCACAGGCTGCTCTTCCAGAGGTCCTGGGTTTGAGTCCCAGCATCCACAGAGTGGCTCACAACTAACTGTCTATAGCTCACTTCCAGGGGATCTGACACCCTCTTGTAGACTCAGACACCAGGCAGACCTCTCATAAAATAATAAAACAATTGAAAGTGGAAAATGACTAAGGAAGAGACCTGACTTCTGGTTTCAGTGTGCACATATATACATGAGTGAGAACTTGTGATGATTTTTGTCCAGTGTCTTCATTATCTTTAAATGAGCCTTCACGTTTAGAGGGGTTCGTTGGCTTGTCCAGACCCATAGAGGCCAATATGGAGGCTAGGAAGAACATCCCATTTCCCCAACTCTGCATTAGGATTTTTCTTCTTTGTCACAGTGAAGTGCCACTTTCAGATTCCCTCAAAAAGTTGTAATCATAAAAAGTTTAGATGAGTTAACACGAGCTTTTCTAACGAAGGCCAGAGTAGTACAATGAAATGTGCTTACATTTATTTTAAAAATAAGTGTGGGACAAAGGACAATTTTTGATTATAGCTTTTAGAAGACTTTGGAAAAGACTGACTTAAAGATGGTTGGCACTTAAATAGAAGAGATTTAGATAACTCTCACTGCTACTTAATACACTAAGGGACTCACCCTAGGGACCCAGCTCAAGTGCTGAGGCACTATTAGGAAGTGCGTTATTGGAACATCATAAAATCTGTTCACTGCAAAGTAAGATGGCTACAGTGTATCAGTAGCTAGAGACACAGTCTGGTAGGTAGTCATTGACCAACATGCCCTGTGAAGTGCTACAAGGGTTATTTTTTCCCCCAGAAACAATATTGCAACTAGGAAAGTACAAATATTGCACAGCACCCTGCACAGTCCCAAGGCCCAATTAAAGAGATTTCTTCAAATGTGTTGAGTTGTTTGGTTTGGTCTGGTTGGATTTGATCTGGTTGCTTGTTTTTTTAAATAAATTAACTGAAATGTATACATGCAGAAAATGGCTTACCAAGATTTCTTATATGAGATGACCTGTCTTTAAAACATAGGCTGCTTTAATGGGACAGCTTCACTAAGTGAATCTGTATGGTGGTTGGTTCAGGGGTGAAGTATGTTTACAAGAGGACTAAGAATCGATGAATGAGATTCCCTGTGCACGTTAACTGGTAAGCTGAGCAAACAGTAGTTTAACTGAGTTCCATGAAACGCACTCCATCCATTGACAGCATCTGGCAAAACGACCAAATATTGATTCTAGTCCTCTTTGTACTAGGTACCTCTGTTTCTCTCCCCTCTCCCTTTCATCCTGTGTGATGGCTAACCTTAATTATTAACTTCATTGGATTGAGAAATGCTTAGGAGATTAGCAGAGCTCACTTGAGGGTGTCTGGACGTGTTTTCAGAAACAGATTGTGAGTAGACTGAGTTAGTGAGTAGATTGCTCCCTTGGCGTTCGTATGATGGCGCTACTGAACAATGGTGGGAGGTAGGAAGGGTCTGGCTGTGAGGTGTAAGTCACAGGGCCATGCCTTTCCGAACTGTGTCTTCTTTCTGTATTCCATCTCTGCTGCTGTCTGCCATTAAGTCAACAGCCGGTTCTATCATTGCCTGCTGCCATATTTTTCCCAAGCCTGTGGTGTTAGTCAACCCTTGACTGAACCCTCTGGAATCAAGCCAGATAATAGTTTTTTTCCTTGAGTTACTTTGTCATGTTGGTCACGTGACAAAGTGTAGCCCAGGTGTGTAGGTATAGTTTTATTTGTGTACCAGTTTTCTTATACTTAAGGTGGGGATGTTCTCCAAGTAATGTTGTGAAGAAGCAAATGCTAGACTTAAGAGTACTTTAGGTTTAGGTATGAGTGTAGGCTCTGTGCATATAGGCTCTATTGCACATGGTTGTAACTTTACTTTCAGGATGGCCATTTGTAAGTTTGTAACCAATACAGTTGTGGTCACACAGATAGATGGAGCTTAACGTTCGGAAGCAACCACATCTAGCTGACATGGTATCCCAGTGTGCTTTCAGTTGAAACCATGTGGTTGAGTCATCCATCCATCCATCCATCCATCCATCCAACTATCCATCCACCCTTCCTTCCTTCCTTCCTTCCTTCCTTCCTTCCTTCCTTCCTTCCATCCATCCTTCCATCCTTCCACCCATCCATCCATCCTTCCATCCATCCTTCCATCCATCCATCCTTCCATCCATCCATCCTTCCATCCATCCTTTCATCCATCCATCCTTCCATCCATCCTTTCATCCATCCATCCTTCCATCCATCCATCCATCCATCCATCCATCCTTCCTTCCTTCCATCCATCCATCCATCCATCCCTCCATGTCCCATCCCCATCCCCTATCCCCCAGTCTCTGGCATTTGAATGCTTGGTCTCCGGTTGGTGACATTGTTTGTGGAGGTTTGGGAGGTGTGGCTTTGAGGTTTCGCGTGCCACATGCCATTCCCCCTTGAGTTCCCACTGTACTTCTTGCTTGTGGTTCAGGATACGCACCTTCGGCATCCTGTGGCGGCTGCTGCCACAGGATAAATGCCACTGCCTCTGTCCTCATGGGCTTTTTATCCCTCTGTAAGCATAGCTCCATAAAACCACCCTTTGTAAGTTGCCTTGGTCATGCTATTTTATCACAACGATAGAAAAGTGACTAATAGACAGGATGACCAAAAGCAACTTTGAGGAAAGGGTCTATTTGGCTTACATAGCCCAATCACTGAGGAAGGTGAGGACAGGAACCATGAGGAAATCGGCTTATTGGCTTCCTCATACAGCCAGATTTGTCTGCCCAGGGATGGCACCACTCAGTGGACTGAGCCCTCCCACATCAGTTGAATAAAGTGTCTCACTTACATGCCCACAGGACATTCTGGTGGAGATAACTCCTCCGGTGAGGTTCTTTTGCCTTGAGTAACTCTGTTACTAAGACGGTTTCTCTGTGTAGCTCTGGCTGTGTGGAATTCACTTTGTAGACCAGTCTGCCCTCAAACTCAGAGATCCACCTGCCTCTGCCCCCAGGGTGCTGGGAGTACGTGTGTTTACCCTCATGCCCAACTTCCCAGGACACTCAATTTATGCTTGGTTAACAAAAACTAACCAGCACAATTGACCCTTGTCAGCTTGACACAGACACATCACTGTTAAACCATAATTTCCCCTTTCTTATTTATCCCCAAACCTCATGTTATTATCACAGTATAAAACATAACTTCAGATGTTTAGTACTAATTCTGTTTAGTACTAATACTTCAGATGTTTAGTGTTAATACTGTTAATACAGTTCCTCGTGTTGTGGTGACCCCAAACCATAAAATTATTCTTGTTGCTACTTCATAACTAATTTCACTATTATTAAGAATCATGGACAGGAGAGATGGCTCAGCAGTTAACAGTACTGACTACTCTTCCAAAGGTCCTGAGTTCGATTCCCAGGAACCACATTGTGGCTCTCAACTTTCTGTAATGGGATCTGATGCCTTCTTCTGGTGTGTCTGAAGACAGCTATAGTGTACTCATATACATAAACATTTTTTTAAAAAAAAAAGAATCATGTAAATATTTGTTTTCTGATGGTGTTAGGCAACTCTTGTTAAAAGTTGTGATCCACAGCTTGAGAACTGATTCCAAGTCCTGAAATTTACTATATATACAGGCTGTCCTTGAACTCAGATCCCCCTGCCTCTGTCTCTGCATCCCGACTTCTGGAATTAAAGGCATGCGCCATCATTCCGGCCAAAAATCTCAGCACTTTAAAGAGTTCAGGACTTCTTTAAAATCTATATACTCTTAAAAGTGTAAGATAAAAACAGTACACACACACACACACACACACACACACACACTTCAAGAGGGAAGATTTAGGGCATAGTTAAAATCAGATCAAAGCAAAAGCCATGACCCAGCTATGTAAATAGCTCGGTGTCCATGACTGGGAGTTTTCTCATGATCTTCCGGCTTATCCCACGCTTCCATCTCTAATGCTAGGGAGAGAAAAACACTTTCTCTTTTATTTGTTGGAAATATATTATTTTCCCTTTAAAATAGTTTCATGTCAGTACTATTTACTAAAAATGTAAGCATATTTACATTTTAATATTTTATATTTTAATATTATGTTTTAATGTTTATGAGAGCCGCTTTGAAAATAATGTCGCCGGGCGGTGGTGTCGCATGCCTTTAGTCCCAGCACTTGGGAGGCAGAGGCAGGCAGATTTCTGAGTTCAAGGCCAGTCTGGTCTACAGAGTGAGTTCCAGGACAGCCAGGGCTACACAGAGAAACCCTGTCTCGAAAAAACAAAACAAACAAACAAACAAACAAAAAGAATGTAAAAGTGATACTCTAGTTAGTTTGCATTAGATTCTAATGTGTATTAAAAGATCATTTTAATGTGTATTAAAAGATCATTTTAATGTGTATTAAAAGATCATTTACAGTGTCAGCTAAAATTTTAAAAGCTGACAGGACTGCTCAGCGGTGAGAGGTGTCTGCTGCTAAGCCTGACGACCTGAGTTTGTTCCTTAGGACATGTGGCAGAAGAAAACTGACTCCTCCAAGTTATCCTCTGACCTGCACAGGGGCAAACTCACACACAATGCATCAACATTTTAAAATAATTTTAAAAGTTAGCCTTATGTGTGTCCTGGCTTACAGTGTAGGAGACGGAGCCTCTGGCCTTGGCCTTGCATAGGTAGACAGCTGTCCCACCATTGAGCCACGCCCCCACCCCCTGAGTGTTTCAGACAGAGGTTAGTACTGTAGCGTATTAGAGTCTGTTCAGAGTCTCCGTAGCTCTTGGACTTCGGACTGGCCGTCCATTCTACCTCTTGAGTTTTGGGGCTGCAATGCTTGTGCTGTCTCCTCCCACAAGAGGACAGTGATTCACATACCCACCCCCTAGGTGTATGTGTGTTTGTATGTGAGTCCTGGAAGTACCCTGTGTGTTTTAGGCAGGCTTTCTACTACTGCGTTGTATCCTTCACCCTTTAAATTCATGAATGCAGTGAGACAGTATGTAGTCCTGGCTGGCCTGGACCTCACTAGATCAGGCTAGCTTTAAACCCCGAGATGTCTGTGCTTCTGCCTCCAGGGTCCTGGGCACTCCTAGACTCACAAGCTGTGTTAATTTTTGAAACAAACTCTCTCTAGTTCAGGCTGTCCTGAGACTCATCATTGTAGTCCAGGCTGGCTTCAAACCCATGATCCCCCTGGTTCAGCCTCTCAAGTGTTGAGATTTCAGCTCTGAGTCACTGCCCCCAGCTCTTTCTCTTTTGAATTGGCCTTGAACAGTAACCATCGCAGTATGGTTCTGTAGCAGGGCCTGCCGCGCATGGCAAACACCGCACCAGTAGTGTTTGCCTCACCCTTCTCCATTCCCTCTTTGGCTAACCCATTAGATTATATTCCTAAAGCTAGCACCAAGGTCTGTTTCCTCTTTCCCTACTTCCTCCTCCTGCAGCTGACTGCCAAGGTCCAGCTATCAAAGTACTGAAGTCCAGCATCCACACTAATCCCCCCTTTGGCTGTCTTAACATACCCAATCAAAATCAACCGACTCATCCTAATACAAGGTTCCCCACTTTCCTTTATGAACGCCATTTGCCTGTGGGCCCTGCCAGCTCCTCTACAGAGGCAGTCCTTGGTCCCCCTCTCCCCTGTCCTCTATTTCCTGTCTTTGTCTCTGTGGGGGAAATCTTTATGCTGAGAACTTTGTCTCGGTGTCTTGGGATGACTTTCAGATCCTTCATGTTTGCTCAAACAACTTTTCTAAATTATATCGAATTTTGTATTTTTACTAGGGGTACAAGTAGTTGCAATTATTGTACATCCCATTCTTGATAAAGGTGTCTTTAGTTTTACACATGCTCATGAATGTAAAATGGGATCTAATAATGTGAATTTTCATCTCCCTGACATAATACGGAACACCTTTTTATGATTATTTGCCATTCCTATGTCCTCTCTAGGCATTGAGATGTCATCACCACTAATTGTGCTTTCATTTTGTTACTGACATCTAAAATATGTATTAAGTTTGTGTGTGTGCGCAGATACAGGAGCTTCTTGCTGTGTGTTCTGTGGTGCGAGGGTGACAGCACGACTTGTCAGTTCTCATGGGTCTTAGACAGGGTCTCATATGTAGCTCTGATGCCCTGGAACTCACCCTGTAGACCAGCTGGCCTGAGTCATAGGGGGCTGTCGTCTGCTTCGCCCTTGTGTTCCGTCCAGTGTTAAAGACGCGCATCAACATCCCATCTGGGTCTCTCTTCGTTGAGTCATTCCTAGGAACTGAACTCGGGTCCTTGGGCATAGCGACAAGTGTCTTTATACCCTGTGCCGTCTCCCTGGCCCTGTTACTGGCCTTAAAACAACAACAAAAACACCCTTCTGCACAAGGATTCAACAGCCTTACTTAAAGCATGGAATCAGCTAGAGAGATGGCTCAGTGGTTAAGAGCACTGACTGCTCTTCCAGAGGTCCTGAGTTCAAATCCCAGTAAACACATGGTGACTCACAACCATCTGTAATGAGATCTGATGCCCTCTTCTGGTGTGTCTGAAGACAGCTACAGTGTACTTACATATAATAAATAAATACATCTTAAAAAACAAAGCAAACACAGGTGGAATCACTGTTACTGAACTGCTTCGTCACGTGCGTTGCTGACTTGAACTTCGGCACTCTGGGCTTTGACAGCAAGTGCCCTTTCGAAGCCATCTCCCTAGGGCCCACATTGTCTCTCTTTAAAATTTAAGATTATTTTTATGTGTATGTGAGTTTTGCTTGTGTTTATATAAGTGCCATATGCATCCAGTGTGTCTTTTGAGGCCTAAAGACATTGGCCCCCCCGGGAAGTAGAGTTATAACAGTGTATAAACATGTATAGACCACGTGGGTGCTGGGAACCAAATCTGGGTCTTCTGCAAGACTAGCCAGTGCTCCTGCCCCTCCCTTCCTTGCCCTCTCTCCTCTCCCTTCCTTTCTGACTTTTTTTTTTTTTTTTTTTTTCGGTTTTTCGAGACAGGGTTTCTATGTATAGCCCTGGCTGTCCTGAAACTCACTTTGTAGACCAGGCTGGCCTCGAACTCAGAAATCCGCCTGCCTCTGCCTCCCAAGTGCTGGGATTACAGGCATGCGCCACCACGCCCGGCTCCCCTTTCTGACTTTTAAAAATGCATGTGTTACCCATATATGTGTGCACAGTATGCATGCAATACCTGCAAAAGCCAGAGACAGGCATCTGGTACCTGCAGCCAGGGCTGCAGATGTTTGTGAGCAACGATAGGAATGCCAGACACCAGTCCTGGGCCCTCTGCAGAGACAAGTGCTCCTCCCTGCTGAGCCGTCTCTCCAGCCTGCATACTGTCCTTCCTTCCTTCCTTCCTTCTTTCTTTCTTTTTTTTAAGATTTATTTATTATATGTAAGTACACTGTAGCTGTCTTCAGACACTCCAGAAGAGAGGGCATCAGATCTTGTTACGGATGGTTGTGAGCCACCATGTGGTTGCTGGGATTTGAACTCAGGACCTTCAGAAGAGCAGTCTATACTCTTAACCACTGAGCCATCTCTCCAGTCCCCCATACTGTCTTTTCTTACGTGGATGAAAAACAAGATGAAAATACTTGTTTGCCCTAGCTTCAAGAGACTTTTCTATTGTTTGGAGTAAACTTGGTGTACCATATTACTTATTAGCCTGGGCTAACCCCCTAGTGAGTTCAGAATAGGGGAGGAGGCGGTGAGACAGGGGACTGGACAGACAGGACAAAACTCTCAACCCATCTTTACTCTCTTTCCTAGTGAGCTAAGTCATCCTTCCCTGTTGTAAACTAACTCTGCCTTAGATAATTTATCTTACCCAGAGTTGACTTCACATGTGTGCATACTTGTGACTCAGCTTTGTCTTTTGGGAAACAATTTCCTACCGAACTGCAGCACCCTATTCAAGCTGTTATTTCTGTCTCACTACTGATAACAGTTATAATGAAATCAGCCCAGCCTTGCCTGGAGGTCATGTTTGCCGTCACAGCAGAAATGAGCATGGGCTAGATCTGGCATTTAACCCACCCAAAAGCAAATGTGAAAGTTATCCCAGGAGCAGCAAGACCTCTAGACTTGGGATCAGATCTGCTGTATTGTACTGCTCCTGTTCTGTGGTTTATCTTAATAGTTAACTATTAGAGCTCATAAAATGCAGAGGTTGGACTGGATTCTCAGTGGTTAACTCTTAACTTTGTGGCTTGTCACCAGCTTGTTGCCTTCAGCTTTGAAATGATAATTGATATTTATACTTTGGATTTATCAAGCACTTGCTGATAAGAGCTGATAGCTTGATCTGGTCGATTGGTACTGTTGGCAGAGATTTGAGGTACATGTTTCGCGATTTTAAATAGAGAGCAGTAGACAAAAACTCCACAGTCCCACTTACTGCACTTGATAGATTGGCCTCTGATTCCATCCACTTTTTATGGCTAAATAAAATCCATTGTGTATATAACCATGCGTACCTTGTTTGCCCACTCATCTACTGAAGGGAGCGGAGTTGATTACTTATTAATTATTTGGGTACATACTAGGACCTCTTGTAGCTGTTGTGAATAGTGCTGCAGTAAACATGTATCTTTGGTTTCTTCTCTTAGGTTTGTAGTGGAGTTGCTGGGTCATAGTGGAGTTCTGCTTTTAGTGCTTGGAGTGCTCTATACTGATTTTCCATAGTGGAGAGCTAATAACACTTCTACCAACAGCGCATTCACGTTCCCTTTTCTCATGCTGGCCTGAATTTTTGTCTTTATAATGATAGCCAGATTTTACATTTTTTGAGCAGATTTTCCATCAGTAGGTATTGCAAACAGAAGCTGAAAGAGATTGAAGTAATTGACCCAAATCCCATTCGCACTACTAAGGAGGTAAGCCGGGATTCAAACAGTAGGGTGTCTCTTTTGAGTGAACTGAAACTTACTGAAAAACTGAACGCAGTCTTCCAGAGCTGAAAGGATGAACAGTGGCATTAATCTGCAGGTAATTAATTTTAATCAACAACATGTAGACAGCATGTGTCTTACAGATTGTTCCCGAGAGATGCTGTATGCAAATAACTGTAAACGTGGTGTGGTTTTCATTTCCTTCCTCATAATTGGTATTTATTGTACTCATTATTCTGCTTCCAACAGGAAGGTTATATTTTTGAGACAGGCTTGGGTTATGTATTTAGCCCACACTGGTTCAAAATTGCAGTCCTCCTGATTCAGCCTCCTTAATGTTAGGCTCAAAAGCATGAGCCATCACATCCTGCTAAAACATTGTTTGTTTGGTTTTTGTTGTTGTTGTTTTCTTTTTTTTTAATTGGATATATACTATATTTACATTTCATTTCCCTTTTTCTGGTTCCCTGCCCCCCAGGTTTTTTTTTTTTGTTTTTTTGTTTTTATCATTATGTATGTAGATGTGCTTCCCCTACCTTGCTGTTCTGTGTGTTGGGGAGTAGAACCCGGAGGCAGAGCTAAGCAGGTGTTCTGCCGTGAGCCAGCGCTGTCTCTCTCTCTTTCTCTCTGTCTCACTGTCTCTGTCTGTCTGTCTGTCTGTCTCTCTCTCTCTCTCTCTCTCACACACACACACACACACACACACACACACACACACAGAGATTTGTCCGCGTGTCTCTGTGTGTACACACAGAAGCCGGGAGAGGGAGGGTATCACCTCTCACCCTCTCACTCTCTTCTCTATTTCCTTTGAGGCAGAGTCTCACCCTAAACCTGTTTTTTTGGTTCTTGTTTTGTTTTGTTTTGGTTGATTGGTTTTTGTTGTTTGCTTTAAGGGGGTATTGTTTTGTTTTGGGGTTTTGTTTTTTTGGGGTGGTGGGGAGGAGGTTAGCTTGTCTGGAAGCTAGCAATCCCTAGTGATCCACCTGTTTGAAGAACTAGATGCAGTTGTGTTCTGGATGCAGGCTTGTATGTGTGCTAGGATGTGAGCACTGATCTCCATCCTTGTACAGCAGGCTGGTTTAACCACCAAGCCATTTTTACAGCTTATCTTGGTTTTTAAAAAGATAGTGTGCTATTGTGTCTTCTGCTGATGGACTTTTTTTTTTTCCTTTTAGATTTTTTTTTTTTTTTTTTTTTTTTTTTTTTTTTTTGTCTTTTCGAGACAGGGTTTCTCTGTGTAGCCCGGGCTGTCCAGGAACTCACTCTGTAGACCAGGCTGGCCTCGAACTCCACCTGCCTCTGCCTCCCAAGTGCTGGGATTAAAGGCGTGCGCCACCACCGCCCGGCTTCCTTTTAGATATTTAAAGTACAGCTGTGCCTAATTCCTTTTGTAGATGTATTAGTATAAGGTTTTCGGCTTCATCCCTATGAATATTTAGACAAGGAGATTCTTTTTGTGGGGAAATCTTGTGTCTGACATATTTAGTAGCATCCCAGCTCCACTGCACCAGATGCGGGCAGTATCCCTACTCTGAGGGATGACAGGCAAACACAGCTGCAGTGTGAAATGCTCCCAAGGGGTGTGAGAAACCAGCCCTGGTTGAGAACCATTGCTTTCATCTATTCTTAGTAGATACTTCTGTAAGTAGTATTGCTGGATTTAAGGTACCACATTTAAGCTTTATGACAATTGCTAGGTCATTCTTCAGATTATAACATAACATGTTAACTCTTTAACCAGTGACATTTGAGGGTATTTTATAGTTTTCAGCAATACAGTGGCTTGGTAAAATGTACCATAGTGCTGTTGGTTAGTTTGGTTTGGTTTGGGTTTCTGAGACAGTGTCATGTTTTCTAGGCTTTCCTCAGACTTACTATGTAAGTAAAAAAGGCCTTGAACGCCATCCTCCTGCCTCAGCCTCCTTAGGGCTGGGGTTACATGAATGGGCCATCACACCTGGCTTACATAGAAGTTCAAATCACATTTTTGGTTGTTGTTTTATACTTATCTTTTCCCCCCCTCTTTTAATTCAGTACTTGCTGCTTATTGGTAATATATTCTTTCTTTCTTTCTTTCTTTCTCTTCCTTCCTTCCTTCCTTCCTTCCTTCCTTTCTTTCTTTCTTTCTTTCTTTCTTTCATGCTTCCTTCCTTCCTTGCTTGCTTGCTTGTGGATTTTGTGCCCCATGAAATCCCTTTACCTCTAATTTTGGTGTCCACACTCAAAATAAAGTTGAGTTTTTCTTTGGTCCACCTCTCCTTGTATTAATGTTGCTGTGGCGGACAGCAGTTGTCGGTAAGAGGAGGGTGTATTTGACTTAAACTTCTAGGTTAGAGTTCACTCATCAAGTCAGGAACCGCACAGGTAGGCTGCTTGCTGTGTTGCTCGTTTATGAACTAGCTTTCTTAGACAACCCAGGGCTGTGTTCTCGGGAATGCTGCCACCTGTAGTGGACTGACCCTCTTGTGTCCGCTTAACAGTTGAAACAGTCCTCAGCACAGATATGCCCTCCGGCCGGGCTACTCTGAGTGATGCCTCCTTTCACAGATGTTTAAAGTTGGCACAGAGAGCTCCCTGGGACAGTTCGGGAACTGGTAGGGTGGTGGATGGTGTGAACTCTTCATTTGCATTTAATCTGACAAGCATGGCACTATGTGCTTAAAAAGCTCATTCATCCCTATGTGGCCTGAACAGCTTACATTTTAATTTGTGAGTATGTATGTGTACATGCACACATATGGAGACATGTGTATGAACATGTAAAGATCAGAGGACAGCTTTTGGACTCAGTTTTCATGTACGCATGTGCAGGCATGTATATGGACACAAAGATAAAGATCAGTATAAAGATTAGATAGCTTTTGGAGTCAATTTTCATGCACACATGTGTGGGCACATGTATGGATATGTAAAGATCAGAGGGAAGCTTTTAGAGTTAGTTTTCTCCTGCTGTCTGGAGATTATACTTGGGTCATTGAGTTTGTACAGCAAGCACTTCTACAAAGCCATCCCACCAACCTTCACCATTTATTTTTGTTTGTTTGTTTTGCTTTTTTGTTTTTTGTTTTTCGAGACAGGGTTTCTCTGTGTAGCTCTGGCTGTCCTGGAACTCACTCTGTAGACCAGGCTGGCCTCGAACTCAGAAATCCGCCTGCCTCTGCCTCCCAAGTGCTGGGATTACAGGTATACACCACCACATCCGGCTACACCATTTATTTTTAATAAAAAGGCACTTCTATTATTTCTTTAGAGTTACCATATAATAACTCATATTCTGTTATCATTCTTATCATATTCTAACAGTCATGGATCACCTGACAAAGAAGATATGTTATTTCTCAGGATGCTTTCTGAAAATATTTATTTCTGTGTTTAGGCATGGTAATAGCTCCTGCCACATACCTGTGAATAGATTTGAACTGGCATAGAGGGGTTTTGTTTGTTTTGTTTTGTTTTGTTTGTTTTTTGTTTTTTGTTTTTTGTTTTCCGAGACAGGGTTTCTCTGTGTAGCCCTGGCTGTCCTGGAACTCACTCTGTAGACCAGATGGCCTCGAACTCAGAAATCCACCTGCCTCTGCCTCCCAAGTGCTGGGATTACAGGTGTGCGCCACCACCGCCCGGCAGCATAGTTTTAAATGAATTTAAATAATTCGTTTCCCGTCCTTTTCTGGGCACCTGTCTCTTCCTACTTAGCCATCGTGAATGTTTGAAGTAATAGCTTTGTGGTTGCTTTTGCACTAACTCTTCTCTGTAGGTCATTTGTTTACTGACTGTTAACATAATATCCAGTACATACTGTCTGTCTAAGGGATACTGAATTAGTCACTCCAAAAATTGAGGACATTTGGAGACAGATCTAAGAGGCCCAGATTTGCCACTCAGGATTAGATAGTTTAGCTGGCTCAGTAATCCACTGTCTCTGACCACAGTGAAACACCCTTCCTGACACATTCAGAACTAGTTGGTTCTTATGTTTTTCTCTGAAACAGTTGGGTAGGGGGTAATTCTCAGTGTTTGGCAGGAGTCTGGCTGTAGAAGCTAAGAGAATAAGTAAATGCTAATTAGTGACTTCCCTTCCACACACCCTTCTTGAGACAAAGTACCGGCTGCTCCTAAGTGAGCAGTTTTCTGATATTTCAGCTCATGTCTGCCTTTCATATTTCTACTAATCCTCCAGACTCTGCAGGAAGGTATTTTATAACTGCAGCTTGTGTATTGTTTCCTTGACTTCTAAGAATTTATGTGGGTATTGGTGTTGGCCAGAGAACTTGTCAGACTAGTTCGGGGTTCTCTGGTTTGGAGTCCAGCTTTCATGAGCACAAGTACTCTAAGAGAAGCAGGAAGGGGGAGGTCACTATCTCTCATGGGGGGAAGGATAGTTACAAGCCACTTCTGTGAAGGCTCAGTGGTCAGTATTGTAGGCTTTAGCAGGCCGAGGTCTCCCTCACATATCCTGGTGTCCACGTCTCTTTAAGGCTGTAAAAGCTGCACCAAGCTCAGAGCCTTATAAAACAAATCATAGCTGCTCTGTGTGCTTGGTCAGCTCCTCCCCAAGTGAAGAAATGAGTGTGTTGCTACATGTGTTTATTTTAATGTTTTGGGGACATGAACCCAGAATAACCTTGGGAATTCTCAGTTGATTGTGATACAAAGAAAAATGTTCAAAACTTTGACGTGTGGGGTCAAATCTGATATGTGACAGTCATGCTGGACCATGGAGGTAACCTTGGCCAGTAGGACAGAGGGCTCTTGCTACATCTTCTCATGGGATTGCTCGCCAAGGGGAACGGGGTGGGGGTGGGGGGAGGGAAAGGATAGAGGGTGGAGTGGAGGTGTGTCTTCTTGCATTAGGCTAGACCCTGACAGGTATAAGGAACACAGTGACGCAAATTCCTCAGTCACTTTGGGGATGTGGTTAGAAATCTGGCATGTATAATGAGTTTAGCCAGTTTATAAAAATAAAAAAACAAAACACACATGTACTTTGATTCTGAGAACAGCAGAGTCTAATTCCAGATCTGCCCTGTGGTCTTTCTTTCTCTACAGGAAGTCCTGTGCCTCCTGGCCTGAGTGAGGGGCTGATTTTATTTCAGGAGAGTCTGGGATGTTGTTAAAGAGCATGAGATGAGCCCTGGAGGGCCCTTGGCTGGCTCTCTGCTGTGCTGTTGTGTGACCCTGGGAAGTTTAATTAATCTCCTGACTTTTCCATCTTGTTTGTAAGTGGAGTTGTTAGGAGCATCGGTGAGGACAGTGTGTGGGTAATGCTTCTACCTTAGTGCTTTTGTGTTATAAGCATTCAGCAATAATTTGAAAGTGGAAGAAGTGGTTCTGAGAAAAGGAACAGTTGTTTGTGATTTGTGACACTGAAGTATTCATGTTAGCCTCTGACCACAAGCTAGCTGGGGATGTGTAGGAATCAAATGCAGGAGAGCTGAGTCTGTGTCCACCTCATTTCATTTACTGATTGGAAAATGGAAACAAAATATGCTGACAGGAAGGAGAGAACCAGATGAAGTAACATTTTTATTACATTTATTTTGTGTGTGCATTTGTACACATGCGTGTGCCATAGTGCATATTTGGAAGTCAGAGGACAGCATATGGGAAGTCCTTCCTTGTTCCCTGTGGGTCCCGGAGAACAACTCCAAGGCCTTAAGCTCGATGGCCACCCACCCAGCTACTTCGTCAGCCCCGAGATAATGCACATTGGTTTATAAAACATTGGTCAGAATTGGTGGTAAAGTCAGTACCTATTTGGTTTCTAACTGTGTACTGGGACAGAGCTGGACTGTGACTCCTGGAGAACCAGAGGGCCTCCCCCGCCTTGGGGTAGCTCTGTTAGAGAGTGCTTGCCCAGCGTGGTCAGGGAAGGCCCTGGGTTCTGTCCCCAGCACCACGGGGTAAGCATTTTTGCTCGAGAAATTTGGTAGGATGCTCCCAAGTTCAGGACTTGCACTGGTAACATAGAGCTTGGAATGAGCACTATATACTGGGCTGCTTTCGTGGGATACTTGAAATAGTAACGTTCTAGGAGCAGCCAGTGCAGGGACGTGGGCTGAAAGGGCTTAGTTTCTATGAAGAAATGTGGTAAATATCTTGTAAAAGTTTAAACGTACATTTCCTTTTCCTGTGCACTTCTATTTCTAGGAATTTTGTTGGTACGAAGTCATGTATGGTAGTAGTATTTAACACAGAATTATTAAAAATTTGTACTGTCTAGCTTTAGGAGACAGGTTACCTTAATCCTGGTATATTCTTACAGTTGCCAACTGTACCTGCAAAG
Organism: Apodemus agrarius; assembly: GCA_964023405.1. Taxonomy (NCBI): domain Eukaryota; kingdom Metazoa; phylum Chordata; class Mammalia; order Rodentia; family Muridae; genus Apodemus; species Apodemus agrarius. The sequence goes on along the minus strand of OZ030023.1, from coordinate 16,432,397 downwards.
GGTTGGGGGCTCTGTCTTACCAATAGAACTCTCCTTCGAGTTAATTAAGACAAATAAGAAGCAAGAGAAGAAGAGGGGCCTTGTTAACAGTGACTTCACTTGCGTGGCCTGGTCCCGAGAGGGGCAGAACCGATGATTATCCTGCGTCAGTAACAATTCCACTAGGAGCCGGGCGGTGGGGGCGCATGCCTTTAATCCCAGCACTTGGGAGGCAGAGGCAGGCGGATTTCTGAGTTCGAGGCCAGCCTGGTCTACAGAGTGAGTTCCAGGACAGCCCGGGCTACACAGAGGAAACCCTGTCTCAAAAATAAACAAAAAACAAAAACAAACAAACAAAAAAACCAAACCAAAAAAAAAAAAAAAAAAAAAAAAGAATTCTAGGAAGAGTACAGAGTTACTTCTGCAGTTGCATCTGTTCTGAAGAACTCTGGGTAACTATGGGTCAAGGCAGGGCATTGACATTCATACTGTACCCTTACCTTTCAAAATGCCTGTCATCAGAAGGCTGGCACACATGCCTAGTTGCACCCATTGGGGCTGAAAATACTGGAACTCTCCATCCCCCCCCCCCCTGCTGTGTCTATTCGCCTGCTCCCTTTTGACCTTGACGATAGAGAAGCAGCTGTGGGTTCGCCACCACGGCTGTCCCTTGCCACACGTGAGAGCGTGTTAGCACTTCTCTTGCTCTGTGTGACTGATGGTGTCTCTGTTTCCACCCCAGCTCTGGCAGCATGTAAACAACCTTTTGCCAAGAACCCGGGTCACCGCCGAGCAGGAAGGGTGCCTTAAGGGAGAAGAATATCAGAGGACACCAATGCCAGGCGTGTCTGGAACAGTGCTCGGTGCAGGCAGCATGAGACGTTCTGTGCCAGCCTCTGTGTGCTACTGGCAAAGGCTGGGGCTCTCCGGGTAGGAGGGTCCTGGGTCAGCCAGCCTCAGGAGCCCCCAAGGGAGCATGGGACCAGCTATGAACTCTTTACAGTGAGCTCAGTTTTAACTGATGAAGGAATTTTAAGTAAACGTTACTTAATTTCTACATACCGACGTTTGGAAGCCTTGGGGGTGAAGTGCCAGCGGCTACCCTTGCCTACTGGAGTTTCAGGATTCTTCTGGCACCAAGGTGAACTCTTCTTGGTACTTCTGACAATACAGAACTTTAGGACAAATTCACCTACTGAATGCTTTGGGGCAGGAGGAAAGTAAAAGCTTGGAAGCAGCCAAGTAGCGGAACAGCAAGCTGTCCCTTGCTCGCTCGCCCGGACACTCAGTCAGGACCTCAGGTGCTGTCCCTGCCTGCTCACCACAGATTCTTATCTGCGCCCCGGAAACCTGGCACTTCTGGGGTGCTCCTGTGACCCTTCTCTTCTTCTGTTCGGCGCCAGAGCTCTGTATCCAGGCAGTTGGATGACGTGAACTTTGAGATGGAGTTTGTCACCCATGAGGGACTGACTGCCTTTCCAAGGCTTGTGCTGTCTGAAGGGACCATCTGAAGGCTGTGTTTGTGTGTGGAAAAGAGGGCGCCAGCCTGACCCGCGTCCCCACCATGTTCCTGTTGCTGCCTTTTGACAGCCTGATTGTCAGCCTCCTGGGCATCTCGCTGACCGTCCTCTTCACGCTGCTGCTGGTCTTCATCATTGTCCCCGCCATCTTCGGAGTGTCCTTCGGGATCCGGAAGCTCTACATGAAAACTCTGCTGAAGATCTTCGCGGTAAGCTGTGCTTCGGTGATGTTTCCTCACAGGGAAGAGAAGGGCAGTAGCAGAAAGAATGGTTCCTTTACCTTCTGTGTTAGAGTGGGGCGTAGACACTGCACACTGCCACCTGCAGCATAGGGGGTACGGCAGAGGGCTGCTCGCGGGCTCATTTCTCCTCTCTCCATAACTGAGGGGAAGCCTCGTATTCAGGCAAAAAGAGTGGACGGGAAAAAAGAGCATTTCCAAAAAATAGAGGCCATGTCGGCCGTAACATGCTGCTGAACAGGGCTGGCGGTGGCGACTGGAAGCAGAGGAGAAGGGTGTCTCCTAGAAGTTGGTCTGCCCGAGACTAACATTTAGACAGAGTCGCTGCCACTTTAGTTGCAGAATCCGTTTTAAATAGTCACCAAAGTCTCAGGAAAACTGCAACCTTTGAGTGATACCGTGATACTACGATGCACTGCCTCATGTGGTGTCTCACAGGCTTTTGTGGTGTGGTTTGCTGGTTCAAGCCAAGGGTCGCCGGCCTGCTTCGCAAGCACTCTGCAGTCTTTAAATATTTTCCCATTGTCTTTTAGTTCCTTTGAACTCTGTGCTATTCATTGTCCTTACAAGAATAAGGTGGGGCTGGAGAGATGGTCCAGGGGTACTGCTTCTTACAGAGGACCCATGTGTGAATCCCAAGACCCACAGCCAGAGACGCACAACCACCAGTAACTTCAGGCCTCTGTGGGACCTGTACTCATGCATAGACACAGATATGCACACACACACACACACACACACACACACACACACGGAGTTAAAAATGATTTTTAAAAAATTGAAATTGAGGCCAAATAAGCAGAATATAAACCTAATACTTGTAAGCACAGCCGGGCGGCGGTGTTTGCTCCTGTCACACAGCCGCCGCCTCTCACAGTGCCACTTGTTGTCACTGGAAAGGAAGCTCTTGCAGTCCAGTCCCACTGTTGGGGAGGATTTCTAGTTTACGGCCAGTCTGAAGTAGTATTTTGTGTGGATGAAGTCATACCCGATGCACGCTTCTGTGATTGCCTTCTCTGGCTTGGTACTGCCAGTGCCTGTCTGCGTGGCAGCAGTTACCAGCGTGCGTGTGGGTCCTGTGTGGTTGAATAATAGCTCGTTGAGCCTGTACTGTGGTCTGCTTGTGCATTCATCCACCGATGAACTGTTTCCACCTCGGGGCTGCTGTGAATGCAGCTGCTGTGCGCTCATGGTGGGAGCAGACGGAGAATGCAGAGCTGAGCTTGGGTTCACATGTGCTGATGGTTCTGACTGTGTGGGGCCTGAGCTTGGTGTCACCGGGGTCTTCCTCAGGTGCTCCTTTACCGTATTTATTGAAGCAGGGGCTCTCAGTCACACCCAGAGCTCGATGCCACCAGATCTTTCTAGCCAGTATGTTGTGGAGATCCTGTCTCGACCTCTGAGGCTGAAGTTACAGATGGACCACCATGTTCACCTGGCATTCATGTGGGTTCTGTGGATCCAAATTCTCGTTCTGGTGTGTGTATGTCAAATACTTTAAGCACTGGGTCATCTCTCCTACCCCTAGAAATTGCCACTTTAAAAATAGAAGTCAGAGTTGCAAATCTAGGGCTCCTTTTAAATGCTTAATTCATCTTGGATAACATTAGGTGAGGGAAAAATCCTAGAAGACTTGTATATCCTTTCCTGAATATGGACAGCCAACCAGATGGATGGCTCAGGGGGTAAAGGCGTTTGCTGCAAAGCCTCCACTGATACACTGTAGTAAGAATACAGGGACTGTGTTAGTCAGGGATCTCGAGAGGAACAGAGATGATGGAATGAATACATGCATACATACACACACACACACACACATACATACATACATACATACACATACATACACACATACATAAATACATACATACACACACACATATGCATACATACATACACACATACATGCATGCACATACATACATACATACATACAGACAGACAGACAGACAGACAGACTGGGACGGGACGGGAGAGGGAGAGAGAATTAAAGTGTGTTACAGGCTCAGTGACTTAGCTAGAGTTGCTATTGCTGTGATAAACACCAGTGATTTAGCTAGGGTTATTTCACTGACCGTTACATATAACAACAGTTCATCATCAGAAGCAGTGAGGGCAGGAACCTAGAAGTAAGAGTTGATGACCATGGGGGACTTGCTGGTTACTCCCCCTGGCTTGTTCAGTCCACTCTCTTATAAAAGCCTGGACTGCCATCCTAGGGGTGACCCCACCCACAGTAGACTGAACCCTCCCATGCTAATCACTGATTAAGAAAATGCCTTCCAGGCTTGCCTGCAGCCTTATCTTATAGAGACATCTTCTCAATTGAGACTGCCTTCTCTCGGATGACTCTAGCTTATGTCAAGTTAACATAAAACCAGCCGGCACATCTGGCTAGTCCGATAATGGTGTCTTCCAAACAAAAGTCCAGGGATCTGATAGTTCTGTCCAGCTGGCTGGATATCTAAGCCGGTCTTCAGTGTGTGTTGGAATCCTGAAGACTATGTTCTGATCCCAGCGAAGGAAGGCTTCAGCAGCGGGATAGATGAACTTGCCAGGGACAGGGCAAGCAGGCAGAAAGCAGAGCTATCTTCTTCCAAGTCCTTTATGCAGGCTGCTCCAGAAGGTGTGACTCAGATTTCAGGTGGGACTTTCCACATCAGCTACCTGAGGAGGACTCCAGTCACAGAAATGTCCTCCTCACAGCCATGCTCAGATGCTCGGGTTTTAGTTAATTTCCGATATTTTAAAGTTGATCGTCAAGTAAACTTCTTGGTGGGTAGAGTGTTGGATGTTGAATCTTTATGCCTGCCTGATTTACTCTACTACTGAACAAATAAATCCTTCTTATGATATTGTTTTTAAACTACACATTGAGGGACTGGAGAGATGGCTCAGTGGTTGACTGATTGCTGCTTTCTCAGAAGACCTGAGTTTGGTTCCCACACGCATGTCAAGGAGCTTGCAATTGCCTGATCCAGGGAAATCTGATACCATTGTTTGGCCTCTGCAGGCATTGCGCTCACTAGATGAGTTTTGAATTCATGGAGCTCTTCTGCCTCTGCTGGGACTAAAGGTGTGCGTGCCACCGTGCCACCCAGCTTAATAGTGGGTCTTTAAACCATTACGTTTTGGAGTGATTTTATGTAGTTGTAGATAACCAGATAAACACCATAATGTGAAAAAATTATAACCATGCATATCTTGCGGCTTACACATTTATTATTTTTTGCATATTGCTCTTCAGTCTGACAAATGACATTCATAATTTATGGTTATGTTATAGTGTGGACATACATACATTTTATATCTACATGTCATTAGCCATGTTCACTTCCTAATTTTCATGAAGATAGTTAAAACTCTCGGATAGTTCAAGCACACTGACCTGTGTGTTAAGCTGTTTCGTGGTCTTCATCCTATCAGGAGGAAGAGCGTACGAGCCTGCCCAGACAAGACCGTGCCTGTCCACGACTTCCTTAAAAGTAGTTTCTGTTTGGGAGGTGTTTGCTTCAGGTGTTCTCTGTACAGTGGCAGTAATCTTTTTGGAGTGGGATTTCTAGGAATTGACTTTGAATTGGATTGAAGATAATTTGAAGGAAGGGAAAGGAAAAGACCTGGATATAAGCAAAAGGACGGAAATAAGCTGAGTTTTGCTGCCCAGATGAAAGGAGTCAGTGAGGCCTTGCAGTCTGCTCAGGGTTCAGCTGCGAGTCGGATTCGTTGGAAAGTTACAGAAAACTGGTGTGGGCGCAGAGGCTGAAGACAGGATTGCGGGGTGGGGGGGGCGTGGTTCTGAGCTCTGGGGGCTCTCAACCAACCCTGAAAGCTAACCTTTCTCAGAAAGCTTCCTAGTGTTGTTTGTCGTCTGGGAGGGAGCTGCAGTTCCTACCTCACATTCAAGGAATGAAAAGCTCAGGTTTTGGAGATGAGGATGATTTCTCTCCAGGGAAGTGACAGGAAGAACATTTAGGTTTGTTTAATTTTTTTTTATGTATTCGTTGACTTCATACATGGATGCGAGCATCTCGATTGTATCCACCCCAAACTTGCCATCCTTAGGGGAAGCACGGCACGCTCTCTGCTCTCTCCACCTGCCTCGTCCTCATTCCTTTTCATATCCCACTGAGTTAATTAATTCAGTCTGCATGCTTGTAGATGTGGGGCCATCCACATAAAGGAAGGCCCGCCTCCAGTAACCACACCCCAAAGAGAAGTACACGCTCTTCTCCAGCCACCCGTCCTGTGAGGCTTTCCTTCATCCAAACTGCAATGTGACTGGTGGCCATAGCCACCGTGAGCGCCTGAGCGCAGCGACAGCCACGTCACCCCAGCAGGCAGCCCAGCACAGTGCTGCCCTGGCCTCCACCTTCTGCAGTGCTCCCTGAGATCTGCTGTGCTCCCTGAGACCTAGCTGTAGGTGGATGCCCCACACAGGTCTGACAACCACGCAGTCATTCACTCAGCACCCTGACCACCCGCGTGCATCTCGTTATTAACTGTTGTCTAAAGACAGACGACAGCCAAAGACAGCAAATACTCAGTGTTCTAAGCCAAGAGAACTCAGTGGAGCGTTACTCTTGCAATGAAACAGTAGCCCTCCGCCATCACCACTGGTTTCTTGGCTGGAGGTGTTGATTTCATTGTCTCACTATTGAAAGCAGAGAGAGCAACGGAATTGAGAGAAAGCAAGCAGGGGTTTGTTGAGAAGTAGAGTACAGCCGCTTCCTGCTGCTGTGTCTCCAGCAGAGGGCCCAAACATGACTTGCCCGGCAGCACTCTAGATGGGATGGTTTTTATATCGTGGGAAGGGGTCAGTTTGTCCCCACCAGTACATAAATTAGGCTTCAGGTTGGAATGAGCCTGGTTGACTAGTTTGAGTGTATTTGGGGTATTCTGACTGGCTGAGGGATCAGGACAAGAGTACAGACTCAGAGAAAGTCACCCGGGAGGAAGAAGAACCTGAAGTAAAAACAGCCTGGGGCTGCGCCGGGGCCTTCAGATTTTCTCTCAGACTCTCTGTCCCTTGGCTTGTCAGCGGTGGCACCTACTTCTGTGTTCTCAGAGTTTGCTGTTTCGTCAGGGCAGGCACGCACACTTTTGTTCATTTGATCCTCAGAATCCACATGGTGGAAGAGAGAAAACCAGCCATGCCCCCACGAGCTGTCCTCTGACGGCCACATAGGCTCTCCCCTCCCCAACCTCCTACAACAAATAAGCAGTGCTGTGGGCACCCTTGCAGGCGAGGGCTTCTTAAGGAGACAGGTTTGACCAGGCGCTCGGTGCCTGGAGGCAGATCTTAGCAAGAGGACAGCACCTGAGCACCTTGTGTTGGCGGCGGCTCTAGCTCTGCACTGCTGGGAACTCGTATGTGTTCCTGGTTAGGAGCTGGAGGCTCCCAGGGTAGGTGACTGATGAAGACTGTCACTTTGCCATTCCCTCCCCAGTGGGCGACTCTGAGAATGGAGAGAGGAGCCAAGGAGAAGAACCACCAGCTTTACAAGCCCTACACCAACGGTAAGAGTGGGTCCCTTCCTCTGAAAGAGCCCTGGAATAAGATCCCTAAGTGCTGCTGTTTGTGGAGTCCCGGGACAGTTACTCTCTATAACAAAATACCTGAAGGTGCTTTGCAGAAAAAAAAGGTTGATCTTCCGGCAAGGGCTGGGCGGATGGCTTAGTGAATGAAAGGCTTGCCCCTCCCTCTCATTGACCTCTGGCCTGTATACTCATGCACGCACACTCTGTCTCTCTCCCCCACTCCTCCTCCCTCTCCCTGTCACCTCCCTCCCCCTCCCTCTCCCCTCTCACTTTGTCCCTCTCATAAACACAAGAGAGAAGAGAACCTGGGTAGAGGTAGAACCCATTGGTGAGGGCCCCTTGGCCACACTGCAGTCTGGCAGATGGCAGCGCGTGGCAGGAGGGAGGGAAGAGTCGGTTGCAGTGGCAAGGAGCGCCCCGAGAGAGTAGGACAGGTCTGGCTGGCCTTTACAAACAACCTGATTTAGAGAGCTGGGCACAGTGGCACACGCCTGTGGTGCCAGCAGCGGGAAGATGGCAGCAGAGGACAAGGGATTCGAAGGCACCCTTAGCATGCCAGCTGCTGCTACTCAGAGCTCGACCCAGACAAACAGAAATCCACCAAAATCCCAACCCCCGCAGAGCCCACCCAGCCAGAGCAAGGACAGTGCTGCTCTACTGGGGACATGACCACGGGCTGGTCTCCTACACTCGTGCCAAGGGTTGTTTGCTTGAAGACAGGGTTTGTGTGTGTGGCCCTGGCTGGCCTCAGACTCACAGAGATCTGATTGCCTATGCCCGCTGAGTACTGGGATTCAGGCGATTGCTACCACACCTGTTGGCTTTTATTCCTTGATAGTTCCATATAAGTGTACAGAGAAATTTGTCCTTTCCTCCCTACTTCCCTGCCTCATCTCCTGTTCTTCTGCTGAAATCCTCCTTTCCAGTACATCTCCTCTCTACGCCCATGCCTTTGTGTGTGTAATGACCCACTTAGTCTAAACAGTGTTGGCAGCGTGAGGCTAGGTGGCAGATGTAGGGGAGCATGGCAGGACCTACCCCTGGAGGGCTCAGCTCTTCTCAGCACCGTTGAACTGGGGCCACCTCATTCCGCTAACGAAACTCTGGAGAGAGGAAACTCAGCCCACACCCACCCATGGCACCTGTATCCTTTGTACTAGAAAACACAGAACCCAGTCTTCATATACATGTTCCCTTGTAGCATGCCACTTGACTACAGATATTGTTTGGGGGGGGGGGTCGTTTTGGGTTGTTGTTGTTGTTGTTTATTTGTTTTCTTTCTTTACAGGAATCATTGCAAAAGATCCCACTTCTCTGGAAGAAGAAATCAAAGAAATCCGCCGAAGTGGCAGTAACAAGGCTCTGGATAAGACCCCAGAGTTCGAGCTCTCTGACATCTTCTACTTTTGCCGGAAAGGAATGGAGACTATTATGGATGACGAAGTGACAAAGAGATTCTCAGCAGAGGAGTTGGAGTCCTGGAACTTGCTGAGCAGAACCAATTACAACTTCCAGTATATAAGCCTGCGGCTCACCGTCCTCTGGGGGCTGGGAGTGCTGATTCGGTACTGCTTCCTTCTGCCACTCAGGTGAGGCTGGGCCTCGGGGGCTCGCTGCGAGCTCTCTGCCTGTGTGTGGGGCTCATCTGCTTCACCGCCATTGGTCTCCGTCTGTGAAGGAGGGTGGGGTGTTTCTCCCCGCAGCTAGTCCATCTTACCCTTGGAGGGTCCACTGGGAACTATCCCTTCCAGCCGTACACTCTTTACATGTCCGACAAAAATAGCCTCTTTCTTCTCTTCTCTTTCCTTTTCTTTTACTTTATCTCTTGAGACAGGGTCTCACTGTGTAGGCCTGGCTGCCCTGCCTCTGCCTCCTAAGTCCTGGGTTAAAAGGTGTGCACAAGGAACTACACCCAGCTAGTAGTCGGATCTCTCAAAGCCCATTTGCTAGTTGGGGTACTGAACTGGACAGAGACCAGGGTCAGCTGCCCGGCCCCTCCCTCCCGCTGGGCTCTGCCTCTCAGAGCCCTGCTCAGTTCATCCTGGATGGTGGCCTTCCAACTCCGCCTCCTTCACAGAGTGGTCACCTAAGTGAGAGCAGACGCGTTGGGTGTGGCACCTGACTAATTCTGAAGACCGTGTCGGCCCCCTCCAGCCCCGCACTGTTCACTGTCTGTCTGGAATTGCAGTCCTCTCACAGCCTGGAGACGCTCTTGTCAGGTTCTGCATGTGTTCTTCCCTGCCCTGATGACTGTTGGGTTGATGTGTTCTGTCTTACAGGATTGCCCTGGCGTTCACGGGGATCAGCCTCTTGGTAGTGGGGACTACTATGGTTGGATACCTGCCCAATGGGAGGTGAGTGGGGTGAGCACATGTGTCATGTCATGGAGGCAGACCCCGGGGGACCTGCAGTGATGGCTTTTGTCTCCTGATTGATAGGAGATAGTAGCTGCGTGTACTTACTTCTTGGAGTTCAGCCCCAGTGTCTTCCCATTTTAGAGGAAAGTTACCATAAGAGACTCCAGGCTTAGGTATTAACGGATTTCCATAGCATGCTTGTTTTCGCTGGGCTCTGCGTGCTGGGCAAGCTCTTGATTGCCGTTGCAGCCCGTCCTCAGGATGCTTACGGTGTGGCTCTGCCAGCTCCGTAAGTGGACAGGTGACCCAGAGTGAGTAGGTTTCTTTCCACCCACCCACCTCCCTGAAGGAAACTTCACTCCCTTAGGGAAGAAATGGACCTATAGACATCTCTTTTGCTGGGGCTGGTAGAGAGTGGACCTGCTGTGGGTGGTGGGGGAGGGGCAGGAGTTTGGAAAGCCATGGGCTGCCCACGCTGGGATTCTAGGCCTTTAATTTTCCACCACCAACTGGTGAATGCCATCAAGTCTCATCATGTCTCTTTGCTTGTGTGTAGCAATAAAGATGCTAAAAAATAAACATTGCACATTTTGCCATGTACGCTAACATTTCTACAAGTACTCTGCACCATTAGAGTCAGCAGCTTGTTCTCTTTATGTGCACACGGGCGCCTCAGCTGTCATGTTGTTTCAGACTTAAGGAGTTTTTGAGTAAACATGTTCACTTAATGTGCTACCGTATCTGCGTGCGCGCCCTGACGGCCATCATTACGTACCACAACAGGTGAGAGGACTTTATCTTAACATGGGGGAGGACTCGGTCACATTTGTCTAGAGCTGGTGATGCTTGTGAGGTGAGTGGTATCTCCTAATGCATTGATTCGTGCTGGCTTTTATTGCTTTTTCTATATTTTATACTCAGGAAAAACAGACCAAGGAATGGTGGCATCTGTGTGGCGAACCACACATCTCCCATTGATGTGATCATCTTGGCCAGCGACGGCTACTACGCCATGGTAAGCAGCTTGCCTCTGTGCTTTTCTGATCAGGACTAGGCAGTCTCTACCCCACCCCCAGGACACCTCCTTAATTAAGGGTCAGACATGTGAGCATGCTTTTGGATGCAGGTTCCAACTGAGAGTGACCCTTGGACTGGTCACTCTGGAAGCTGCTGGAGTGGAGTGGTGGAGAGTGTAGCTGGGGATGGGGTTGTGTCCGTAGACTGATGGATACGCAAAGGGAGGAGAGTCTCGAACACTGAGGGAGAGGGAGAGGTCATTTCATACAGCTACTCAGCTTTCTGTGTGTGACTGGAGTAGCCTCTGGTACTGCCGTTTCAGGGGGGTCTCACAATCAGGAGTCTGAATAGGGGATTGTTGATAATGAGAAAGTTAAAATTATAAAACATGAACTGAGTCTGGAGTATGTGTTTTGTGGGATCGGGGTCCTCCCCAGAGTGGGAACATTTGCGTGAGTGTGACTTCACTACTGATTATTCCTCTGTCTGACACTAGGTGGGACAGGTCCACGGGGGCCTTATGGGTGTGATTCAAAGAGCAATGGTGAAAGCGTGCCCCCATGTCTGGTTTGAGCGTTCTGAAGTGAAAGATCGCCACCTGGTGGCTAAGAGGTAAATGGGCAGACTGCTATTCAATTGGTCTTAGGAAGGAAGCAGAAAATATTTTGGGAGTTTTTATTCCTTTATACTGAACCTATACAGTTCTCATAATAAGTGATATACCAAGTATGTTATGATTTCATTATATCCTTTCTAATAAACAAATTAGGAACTCTGATTTTGTGGGGAGTTTATTTGTTTTGGGTGGTGCCAGGTGGGGCATTGTATATACTAGGCAAATGGCCCATCTCTGAGATACACTGACTGCCCGCCAAAGAGACTTTTACTGCTCTTTGCAACCGATAAGGTCATTGACACTTCCTTTTATTTCTTTATCTTAAAGACTGACTGAGCATGCCCAAGATAAAAGCAAACTGCCCATCCTCATCTTCCCTGAAGGTACCGTAGCATGGGGGTGGGAGTGGCGTGCCAGGGGAGGAAACCCCTGAGCACTGGGCAACCCTGGGTCGGTGTGGGGAGAGTGAGCACGCGGTGCCTCTGCAGAGTGCTCCCCTGGTGTGTTTGGCACCCCTGCTCCGTGCCCCGGGCGGGACAGTGGCCTGAGGCACCTTCAGTGTGCACTCGTGATTTGGGGTGATGGCGGGTCTATGCTGTTTGGGGGTCTGTGCTGGTTGAGGATTGTTTTCAGTGCTACAGAGACACTGGGTGGAAGCCCAGAAGGGAAGTGTTTCTCTTGCCTGTGTTTCAGGAACCTGCATCAATAACACTTCAGTGATGATGTTCAAGAAGGGGAGCTTTGAGATCGGAGCCACTGTTTACCCTGTCGCTATCAAGGTACACGGCCTCACTCCGTGGCCAGCTGCAGCACCCTGGGTGGGGGTGGGGGCACTGGTGAGCTAGTCAGGGCCACGCCCCTCCCTGCACCAGCACTGCGGCAGAGCAGTGGAAGAGGAAGAGGGGGAGGAAGAGGGGGTGTCCGTAGAGATGTGGGATGGGTCGGAAGAGCAGCTGTGTCCACACAGTCCTTCAGAGACTTCCTGGAGTTCCGCACTGGCAGCACAGGCTAGCTGCCAGGAGCAGTGCGGGGTGGCAAGCTGGGTTGCTGAGGAGGACAGGTGGGTCCTTGTCACACCGCCGCCCACTTTCCACTCCGGTGTGCACCCTTCAGGAAGGAGCTTGTCCTTCTAACCATCCCCTCACCCTCCCTGGAGACATGGGGTGCTTCAGCCAGTCAGCCTCCCTGCATCCCTCAGGCCCCCCCCCCCCCCCCCGCATCCTAGTGCAGATGTCCGTTATTTCTGAAGGAGTCGAGACTTCATGGCGGTGCTCCCCAGATGGCTGTTTTCAGCTATGTCCGCCCACCAAGGCTGACGTTTTAGAGCAAGATGAGCAGTTTCAAACAACTTAGTTTAGCCCCTGACTTTTTGGTGTTCGTTGTCAGCAGAGTGCTGTAGAAATGTGTCCTGGCTGGTTTTCCACTTGCCAGTATAACTTCTGGGTAGTCAGGCAACGCCTCTACCAACAAGGCAGAGCAGTAGGCCTGCTGGTGACTGGACACTGGCTGTACACTGACTGTGGCGGCCCGGCAGCCCAGCCACAGGTGTGATGGCATGCCAAAGAATAGTCTTTAGCAGGATCTGCTGTGGAAGGAGAGGGTGGAGACTACATGTAACTTGTGTTAGGCAGGGTCTCTAGAGGAACAGAACTGAGAGACGACTCTCCGAGCTTCATTAGAGCAGCTCACAGGCTGTGCCCCTGCTAGTCCACCAATGGCTGCTCCCAGAGAAGCCCGGAACCCAGTAATTTTCATCCACAAGGCTGGTGTCTTAGCTGGTCTTCAGTATATGCAGAATCACGAAGAAGTAGGTTCCAATGTCAGTGACGGAATAGATTTGCCAGTGCGAGTGACAAAAACAGGCAAAAAGAGTGAGTTTCCTTCTTCCAGGTCCTTTATAGAGGCTGCCAGCTGAAGGTATGGCCCAGATTAAAGGGAGATCTTCCTACTTCAGATGCTTCAATCAAGGAAAAAAACATTCCTTGAAGCGGTCCCCTTAGGTTTTAGTTAACTGTAGGTGTGGTCAAGTTGGTAACCAAGAACAGCCATCACCCTACCAATGCCATCCTGTAGTCCAGCACAGTGCACGTGGGTGGGCAAGGGCCAGGGACTTTGCTACCTGAGTTTAGTGACCCTCTGGCCCTTTTTTCATTACTATGTCAGCTCCTGCTGCATCACCAGGGGGTGGCTAAAAGACTTGCTAGGGCTCAGGCCTTCATCTCGGCCCTACGCGACACGGGGTCACACTGGAGGTCCTCTGCTATGCAGCATGGTACTCATCCATTGTAAAATGTGGAATCTTGAGAGAGCTACAACCCCTACACAGGTTAAAGTGGATGTAAACTTCATTCTGTTGACATATGACAACTTGTGACTACTGGTCGTCTCTGTGTGTGTGAAGGTTCTGTTGGTATCTGAACTAGGTAACCGTATCAGAGGGAACACCTTTACCTCATTTCTACCAAAATTAAGTCACTATCTGATGATCTTGAGAATCCCGTTATTTTGACCTTTGCTGCGGTGTTTGCCTGGCATGGAAAGAGAACAGTTCTCAGTAGAGGGGTTGGTCTCTTGTTCTTAACACAACTTTTACTCATGTATGTATAGCAAAAGAGTCAGTTTTGCGGTTTTGAAACAGGGTCTCCCTGTGTTACACAGGCTGGTCTCAGGCTCAGAAACATCCTTTCTCTGTTTTCCAAGTAGCTGGGGTGACTGTTTGGCTAGCTGCACTCTCTTTGTAATCATGTGCCACAGATTAGTTTTAAAATTTTACTCTCCCTTGTTTTTACTGGTACTAAAAGAATTACTATTGCTCTTTTAAATTACATATATTTTTTATTTTATGAGCACTGGAGTTTTGCTTGTATGTATTTCTGTGTGAGGGTGTTGATCCCCTGAAACTGGAGTGAAGGACAGTTGTGAGCTGCCATATGGATGCTAGGACTTGAACCTGTGTCCTCTGGAGGAGCAGCCAGTGCTCTTAACTTTGTGCCTGGTGCCCAAGGAAGCTAGCAGAGAGTATCAGAGCCCCTGGAGCCAGTTACAGATGGCTGTGAGTTGACATACAGGTGCTGGGGATCGAACCCAGATCCTCTGGAAGAGCAGCCAGTGCTCTTAACTGCTGAGCCATTCCCCGGCTCCTCTCGGGAGTGTTTAAGGTACGTTCATTAAGACAGTACGTTTCTTAGTTTCTATTGTCTCGCTCGGTTTCTAGTTTTTTTTGTTTTTTTTTTTTTAAGGAAAGCCTAAAAGACTGGACAGTTGAAACCCCCATCTAGCCCATGTCCTCCATGACAGTACTCTGCAGGGACATGATGGTGTGCCTTGCTCCTGTGGGTAGTGCTGAGATCCTCTGCCCTGCCCTGAGGGTCTGCAGTCTGCTCCTCCGTGTCCGCTCATGCTCAGGCAGTCTTCTCAAGGGCGCAGCTCTTCTGTCACTCCAGATCCCTTCCCCTTTGAAACAGCCTTGTCCCTCATTAAAGTCCTTGGCAAATCCAAGTATCTAATGTGCCTGCCCTCACTGAGACCTCATGAGACCAAAGGATATGGACACGTTTGCTAATGTATAGTGGTGACTTAGTAGAGTGTTCTGCCCAAACAGACTCACTTTGTTGAAAGTGTAAATATGTAAATTGTATTCATAATACTTAAAATTTAATAGTATATGTAAGTTTCCTCAGTGTTTCTGGATCTGAAGCCTCACATTTTCTTTTGAATGCCCTGTGAAAAAGTTGGTCGTCACGTGTGAAGGTGCCTTTGTTTAGACATCCATCGTTGCATGTAGACGCGTTGAGCATAGGCCTCCCGAGACAGGACAGGCTGAGGCAAGCACATGTGTGGCAGGATGCTGTCCTGCATTCTGTTTTTGGGGTGCCTATGAGTGCCAGGCTATCTGAAGCAGGAGCTTTTTGGGTGTGGTGGTCAAGAAAGTCCTCCCTCACGGCATGCTCATCTTGAGGCAGCCAGGAGTGGGGCTGGAGGTCAGAACCCCATGGTTTCGGGCCACTAGAGCAGTGCTTCCTGGGGCTGGGAGTAGTCTAATGTGGATCCCTCCCTGCACCGTGGACCTGTCCCCAGCCGAGCACTGGGCAGCGGTGTCATTCCTTAACCCCTGCCTCCTCTCCTCCTGCAGTATGACCCTCAGTTTGGTGACGCCTTCTGGAACAGCAGCAAGTACGGCATGGTGACGTACTTGCTGAGAATGATGACCAGTTGGGCCATCGTCTGCAGCGTTTGGTATCTGCCCCCCATGACCCGAGAGGTAGGTGTCTCCAGCCTCGTGCGCGTCTGCGTGCTGTGGTGACCAGGCGTCCGTCAGAGTCCTCACTCGTCCTCTGTTACAGGAAGATGAGGATGCCGTGCAGTTCGCTAACAGAGTGAAGTCTGCCATCGCCCGGCAGGGAGGCTTGGTAGACCTGCTGTGGTGAGTAGAACTGCTTCCAGAGAACACGGCCTCTGGGCCGAGGGCTTGCTCCCTGGCCCAGAAAATGAAACCTGCTGGCTTTAGAGAGGGAATGGCTAGATTCTTTTCCCTAGTTCCAACCTATAAGTGCTGTGTTGTCCTCAGGAGCATGGAGTTGTGGGCCTTTGCCTAGTCTATTGGGGCTTCCAGACCGTTTATATCTCTAGGTAGGGACAACCTGCCTGTCTGGAAACTTAAGAGTGAAAAATATAGACTTTCCTCTGATGTCTGCATACCATCTTTGAAAGGTAGATTTGTTTCTTCTCTATTATCTTGCCCGTCTCCTAGCACAGAAGGTGACACGCTGTTTTCTGTACAGTCCATAGGTTTCTTGCAACCACTTATTGGTGCCATTGTAGTGTGAATACAACCTAAGAGAATAAGGACATAAACGAGCAGACGTGAGGCAGGTGCAGGGCTCTGGTTCCGCGGGCCTGCGTCCCCGCAGCACCTGCAGTAGTTACAGTGGAGGGAGCAGGGGCCTGCCTGTCTGCCAGGCTCCCTGGGAGCCGAGCCACACACTGCGGCGGCCATATGGCAGAGCTGACCAGTGAGCTTCCCTGCTGCTATATTAGCCTTTGTCTCTGCAGGGACGGTGGATTGAAGAGAGAAAAGGTGAAGGACACATTCAAGGAGGAGCAGCAGAAGCTGTACAGCAAGATGATTGTCGGAAACCACGAGGACCGCAGCCGGTCCTGAGCCGCCGTCTTGCGCTGGCTGAAGCCGCCACCTCTAAAGCCCGAAGTGGGAGCCAGCTGCCGTTGCTGCCACAGCCTCTCCGTCATCCCCGCCACCCACTGCTGCATCCTCCCAGGCTCTGGCCCTCGGGCTGCTCTGGACTCTAGGACTGGAGCTTCCTCAGAGCTCCGTGGGCTGCCTGCCGCCCTCTAACCAGAATGCTGCCGGCTGGGGCCCCCTGGGACAAAATGCCTCTTGTTCCTTTATAGTAAGCCTCTAAGAGGAATGCCATTAAAGCAGTTCTAGCTGCTGAGAAGGTGGGCCCTCTTCTTGCCCTGAGAGGCTGTCGGGTGTTACTGAGGGAACAGCCGCATGCTGGGGAAGTTGGAAAAGACACTGTGAGGCCGCCGGTGCCTAAGCAGCCTCCAGCTTAGAGCTTTAGGCGGGCCGGAAGGACTGTCTGCAGAGTGCTCACTTCATCCAGCATTGGAGTCCCAGGTTCCTGTGTTCCTGCTTATGAAGATCACCAGAGGAGATAGGAAGAAGCCAGTGGGCCCCTGGCAGTTAGCTGGTCCCAGGAGTCTTTGATTCAGACTCCAGGCTGAGCCTGAATCCCCCACGACTTGTCTGTTTAATTTGTCTCAGTTTCCCTGTCTGTTACATGGAATTGCAGAGAGAGAAATGGTGGTGTGCCTACCTCACAGGGTTGTTGTGGGGATTCCAGTGCTAGTGTGTATGAAGGCAATGTGTGCTACTCTCCCAGGGACAGCCTCAGAGGGCGTGGCAGGGCGTGGCAGGGCGAGGTCAGAGCTCCAACTGCCGCCCAGGGTTGTAAACTTGTTTGTGAGTAAATAAAACTGGATGGTCAATGAATTTAGGGACTTGGCCTTCATTCCTGAGAAGTGTACTTCTTGCTGGTTAACAGCTGTGGTACTGGGAAGTGACCGGGTGGCAGGAGAGCACTGCTCAGGTGGAGTAGACTCATCAGATGGCGTTACATCACGGTGTTGTTTCCAGCACAGACACAGTTTTCTCCCAGGTGAGAGCCATGGGAAACAAGCTGTGCTGGTGAGCCTGGGGGAGGGGCCTGTCAGTGGCACTCAGGGTTTGATCCTGGAGAGAAAGTCGGGGCAAGAGGTGGGGGAAGAACTGGCGAGTGTATGTGTGTGGGGGGAATGGGCACACTGCGTGCGCCATGGCTGCAGAGGAAAGGGCAGGCCTTCAGGGCGCTCTGTAGATGCAGTCACTCGGTCTGTCCTTCTGATTCCTTCTGAGGTCCACCAGCTTTGAATTTCCCCAAAGGAGGATTACCCTCCTACCCAAAAAAAAGTGCTCCGTAAGGGCACTTTTCAAAGTGATCGAGAGATCCCATCTCCAAGATCCCATCCCCAGATCCAAGTCTGGGACCTGAGGACATTCTAGGGGAGCAGCCTGGGTCCTGAGGCTCTGAACTGGGGCCACTCTGATGCTTGAGGCTCCTGTGGTATCACCTTAACTTCCTGCCAACCCCCCCCCCCAGGGTCCCATTTCCTCCTGCCTGCTCCATTTCCAGTGGAAAACACTTTTCCAAATAAAAAACACCTATGACTCTAAGAACAGCCTCTTGGGAACTATTTTACAAATGCTCAAAAATAAAAGGTGGGTAACCGCTTGTGTAGAATGCTCGTAGTGCTTCAGTGCTCTCCTTTGAAAGTGTCTAGGGCCTTAACACTCGTGCTTGTGGCCTGTGGCTTTGACTCGTGGTCTGGGTGGAGTTTTAAATCTCGGTTTTGACTTGGCTCGCCTCCCGCTCACCTGGGCTGCGGCAGACAACAGTTAGGAGCGTTCCCAGTCCTTCCTCCGCGCGCTGGTCCAGCCGGTGTGCTGCCTGCCGTTTGCACCTGGGTCCCGCAGGTTCCCCATTGGTATAGGGTTGGTCTGACCTCTAAAGTTTGCGCTGTGGTAGAAGAAAGTAGGTCCTAAAGGCAGCCTGGATACTAGAGAGCTTCCATCCGATTTGTCAGCCTGCCCCTCTCCCGCCGTCTTGCCTTCCTTTCTCTGTTTTTGTAGATTAACTGACTTCTGAGGCTTTATCCACTTCTGGAATTTCAGTATGTATGTGTGCAAGTGTGTGCGTGTGTGTGTGTGTGTGTGTGTGTGTGTGTGTGTGTGTGGTGGGTGTGGAGGCCTGAGGACAGCCTCAGGTGTCCATTCTTCAGTCGAGCCTCACCTTGGCTTTGAGGCACAGGCTCTCACTGACCTAGGCCAATGGACCAGCGAGTCTCCCGCCTCTCCCTCCCCAGCACTGCGACTAAAAGTAGAATCCGCCTTCCTAGGAGTTGGAGCGCAGGGCTCCACGCTTGTGGTGCAAGTTCTTTACTGGCTGAGCACTAGCTCCAGCTCAGATTTCATCTAAAAGCTCATTGCTCGAATGTGAGCCCTGAGCCCTAGAATTGTGGTTCTGAAACGGAAGTCAATCTTGAGCTGGTGGCTCCCTCTGATGAACCCAACTTGGGACACTAACCACTGCCCTGTCCCGGGGGTGGGGGTGGGATGGGGGGGCAGTTGTGCTGGGTCCAAACTTGCTGGGTAGTTGGGGGTTGCAGGTCACAGTTTTCACTCAGACACGGTAACTTCTTACCAGCTAGGTAGAGTTTCGTTAATCAGTCTACTAAAATGCCCAGCTCAACCCACCCACAGAGAGGGAGGCTGGCCAGAAGGTGTCAGCCTGTGGTGGAGCTGATTGACCTGTGAGAGCCACGCCCTTTTCGTACCCTCAGAGATGGAAGGGCTTGAGGTGTGAGGAATGGTGGGCCAGGACAGCAGCAAGGGGCTTTTAGATCTTGAACTGACCCAACTGCCTTGTGGGGGATCTGGGCCTGTAAACTCTGCTGCCTTCTAGAATTTACAGGCTGGGTTGGTGTTCACCTCTGGCCCCAGCCATACGTCTCAGTTGCCAGACTCAGTTTCTCCGGGTGCACCGTCCCGCGTGGCCTGGGCTAGCCCAGTTCATGCACAGACTCTTGGACAGGCTAAGAGATGACCAACCAGCCATTTATCTCTCCCGGCACCCACTCCCCCTCTCCCCCAGTCAATATGTCTCTCTCCGATGGGAAAGTTAATAAATTTTCCTCTAGATTAAAAGTATTGATTATTTCATTTGTAAACAATAAATAAAAAGGAGGAACTTTTCCCTGCACAGGGGCTAGTGCCTGGTGTATTTTGCCGGTGGAATTTTGCTCGCGGTTGGGGGGTGGGGGCTTCTCATATGCATTCTGTCCGGCCAGCAGCATTGATTTCCTATTAGTCTCCAAGCACCACCCAGTAACACATCATTTCAGTACCTGCTATTAATGGTCTTTTGATAAATAATCACTTGTAAGTCAATAAATTTTTATTAAACACTGTAGCTCTTTGATTTATTAAAATCCGACCATGTTTGTCCGGGAGAAAAGGGATGTTGAATTGAAGTGGGGATTTTCATACATCTTCCTGACGCCGAGCAGTCACTGCGCACTCCAGAGAAAAACAATTGCATTTTAACAGAAACAAAACAGCCAAGTTTGGAACTTGGGCCCAGGGAAACTTCATCTCAGTCAGTGGTAAGCTTAACTCTGCCGGGAGCAATAGCACGGGCCAGCAGAGTCAAGAACTCATAGTGGCTTCTGAACAGTTCAGCCCCTTGCTTGCTTGACCTGCCTCTGGATGGCACTGAGGGACCTGCGCAGGTCCCCGGGGGCATAGACTGAGCAGCCTTTCCCAGGGCTAAGTGGACCCTGGATCAAACACCTGTTGGAGCAGATAACTTGAAATGGACTGAAGACAAACGATACAGCCTTTTGGCTGTTACCTAGGCCACATCCAGGCCAGGGGAGGCCCAGAGACAATGCTTGCTGAGGACTTCTAAAAGAGCCCGCAGCAGCTACAGACCGCAAGTCCGGGCTTTGCGTCGGCGTAATGGTTTACTACTGAACCAAGCAAGGTGTTTGACACCTTAAACCAGGCTTCAGGCCAGTTGCTCTTTGGAGATGTTCAGCCCTGGTCCTTTCCTAGGGGGGATGATAGAGAAAGGAAAACAGGCTGGATGGTCAGTGGCGGTTTGTCAGAACGGCTGGCGTCTGGAGAGGTGGCTCGGTGGTTAAGATCACTTGCTACACAAGGATCCCAGGTATTTTCCCAGCACCACGTAAAACAGATTACAGCTGCCTTTATCTGCAGTTCTAGGGGCCCTGACATCCTTTTGTGGCCTCTGAGCGCGCGCGCACACACACACACACACACACACACACACACACACAGACACACACATGCCCACACATGCACGCATAACTTTTAAGAAAACAGCTGGAGACCCTTTGTTCTTGGCCATCTGTCAAGTACCTGGTGTGGCGGGCAATCAACCAGACAGGAGAATGCAAAGAAGTCCCTGAGCCAGGTATTCACACCTGGAACCCCACCCAGCATGCTGGAGGCAGCGACAGGTGGTTCTCTGAATTCAAGACTAGCTTGATCTACTTGGTGAGTTCTAGTCTTGTTTGGAATACGTAGTAAAAACCCTATCAGGAAACCAACCAACCAACCACTGGTGGCCTCTGACGGTTCCTACCTGCTGTGGGCTCTCTCAGCTGTTGGAGCTGCTGCTTCTGTCCTGTTCTAGGGTGGACAGAGCTACCATCAGGGGGACGACCTTGAAGGGTAAACAGCAAGTGAGTATTATATTTGATATGATATTATCATATGAAAGTTTGGGGGAATGGCTTCTGTCCTTGGATACAGGGGGTTGGTTTGGGAGCCTGACTCTTAAGGGCCTGTACCCCAGCTCTGGCACCATTCCCAGTGTCCTGAGGTGTACCACCCCAGGAAGCCAAAGGAAACATGAATATACCTTTCATGAGAGAGCATGAGTGAGTTGGATTTTCATGTGCAAATTTTAAGTCCTTTTTTTTTTTTTTTTTTACAGTAAGTCTTGATTTTTAGCCCAGGTTGGCCAGGAACCTACCTGTTCCACCCTTGTTAAGCTTCCTGAGCGAAGGAGCACAGATGTGTGCCGCCACACCACTCTCAGGGCGGGACAGACAACTCGCTTCCCAGGCTCATTCCATTCTAACGGGGCAAAGAGCCCCAGATGACTTCCTGTGAGGCCGGAAGCCGTGGGGGAGAGCGAGAGCGGCGTGCTTGGACTTGAGTCACTATTCTGGCTGGAGTTGGGGGGTTCAGGGGAATGAGGCGGGCACAAGGAAGGTTTGGGCATCACCCGGCAGGTACCTCTCCACCTGTTGATGCCAGGAGACAACAGGAGACCAATAGCAGAGATTGGGGATCTCCCTGGTAGGGAGGGAGGAGACATGCTTCTACAAAAGAGGGTCTGGTGATCCTTAGGCATAGCTGAGACCATGTCTTTTCCTTCTCTGAACCCCATGGGCCTGCAGCCACATTTGAAGTACATTTGAGTCACTTCCTGCATCAGACGGTCCGGATGCCGGTCAGGATGGCTAGAAGGTGCTAAAATGGGGCCAGGGCCTTCCTTCCCACTTGGTCCCGTGAGTTTCCCTGGAAGATGGCCCTCGGGCTGGGCCGGCTCTGCATCCCACCCCAGGGCCTAGACAAGCAGCTGGCTCCTTCTTGGCGAGCAGCAGGTGGCGCCTGGAGGCAGGAGCCCTCGGCTTGGCCCCGTTCCTTATGCACCGTGCTCTCGGTGGTGCTCCCCGTCCTGGGCCCCCCAGAAGGGCTCGCTGCAGCAGCAGATTGATCCGCCAGCTGTGATTTGTCATCTCTGAGACAGGAGCTGTTTTCTCTTGCTTCAGGAGGCCCCTTCGACACCTGCTTTATTTTTCTTCCTGCGCTGACGTGACGGAAGACAGGTGTTAAACTACTTAATCACTTTAAAATTGTTTTAATTTTCTGTTTTTTATTGATCGCTCCAGCACCAATTAATCAGCTCACTGGACCAGGCAGTTAGTACATTAAAAATTGTCAGGGAGGCCGTGCATCTTGCAAAATGTCTAAAATAAAAATATTCGGCTAACAAATTTTGGTTTTCCTTGGCATGCAACAGTCCTTGGGGCCCACCGAACTCCCACCCAGAAAAGGACCCCTTCCTTCCTCCGCGGTGTCCACGTTGGAATATTCGGGGTGTAGGAAGAACCCTGGCCCAGGCTCTCCGCAGACAGAAGCAGAAGCAGGGACCTTTTGATTGCCTGCTTGCATCTCCTCTCCACTTTTGTTTGTGAAGCTGGCTTAGCTGTAACCGGGTGGACACCCCGGAGCCAGCTTTCCCTGCCCTGGGACACCAGCACTTTTGACTGTCTTTCTGACAGTGTTGAAGCTTTCTCCCTAGGGCAGAGGCTGGCCGAACTTGGTCACCTATCTTGGCAGGCAGCTGTGTTGAACTGCCTTATCCCCCTCCCCCCTGCCCCTCCCCCACTCCCACCCCCCACCGCAGTGCCCCTTTCTGGGTTGCAATACTGCCACCATCACTGTCCCCCTGCTTCTCACTGTTGACTCATTTGAAATCACCCCACTGCCTCACTGTTCCCTCTGAGTTCCATAAACCACAGATGCCCTCTCTCCAGGAGCCCCCACATCACTTCCAGAATGCAAACACTTGGTCCCCCCCTCCCCCACCCCGTTTCCCCACTTGGGTCTGATTTCCTATCGCTTAGTTAGGGCAAGTCCTTCATTATTCCCTGGAACATTTGTACTGTTGTTAGCCTGCCTGCAAATAATCTAGATTGTCGTTGCTTCCCAGGGGGTGCCCTCACCCCAGAATGTCTCATCCACTCCCCTCCTCCAGGTACGGAAATCTTGCTCCTCCAGAGAGTCACTTTCACCCCACCCCACCCCACCCCCTGCCCTGCCGTTGTCACAGGGGACTCCCCAAACCTCAGGCAGCTTTATTTTTTCAGAAGCAGAGACCCCAGATCCTGTCTGGAAGGGCCAGGACACGAGCAGAGCCGTGCCTTGGAGAAGTGGGGCTGCTGAGGGGCAGGCCCAGTGTACCCTGCATCCCGGTGGCTGCCCGCAGCCCCGCCTGCTCTGTATTAATTGTTATGTGATTGGGTTAGGACATATAATCTAATATTGATTTTTCTCCCTGGATGCCACGGCTTTATTTGCTCACATCTGCCTTGTGTTTAATTGGTGCTTTGCTCCGGGACACAAGAGATCGTATCAGCCTGTTGGCTTCCTTTCCCCGGGCACACTGGCATGCTCACACCCGGCACCTCCCTCCCTCAGCCTCTCCCTGACCCTCCCACCTCCGGGCATTCCTCAGGTGTGAGGGGAATAGACCCTGATGGACCCTTTTTTTTTCTACAATTGACCTCATAAGTCTGGGTTGATTCCCAGCCCCCTGCATCATGAAGTGTGTGTGTGTGTGTGTGTGTGTGTGTGTGTGTGTAGTGTGTGTGGTATGTTGATTGTGTATGTGGTGTGTTGATGTGTGTGTTTGTGTGTGTGTGGTATGTTGAGTTGTGTGTGTGTGTGGTATGTTGTGTGTGTGTGTGGTATGTTGTGTGTGTGTGTAGTATGTGTTGTATGTTGTGTGTGTGTGGTATTTTGATGTGTGTGTGTGTGTGTGTGTGGTATGTTGATGTGTGTGTGTGTGTGTGTGTGTGGTGTGTTGATTGTGTGTGTGTGTGGTATTGATGTGTGTGTGTGTGTGGGGAGAGAGAGAGAGAGAGAGAGAGAGAGAGAACATTGGAGGGGAAGGAAAAATCGTCTTTGGTTCATATCTACCTTCTCTGTGCATATGTTCTGAGGCTAGCCCCTTGCCTTTTGCAATACCCTAATGTGTCATCCCTTATTGAAGAGTCCTGCTGTGTAGGATTCTCAGAGATGTCCTGTGAGCCCATATAATGCTTGGCACATTGTAGGTGTTCAATACACAGCACCTCCTTTGTCCGTGTCCTCTTCAGCCTTGGCAGCTACGCCTCGCCTGTCACAGAGCAGCCTTGGTGAGTCCAGGACACCTTGTCTGTGTGGATTGGCCGTGGCTGGTGGCCCCTCACCTTGCCTGAGGCCAGAACTTCCGTTTTCTCCCATGCCTAGAACTGCCATTCCTACCACACCCAGGCTGGCGCCTGTATTTTTGATTTTTTTTTTTTCTGACCAGATTGGCTTCTGGCCCAGTTCACCATGGACTTTCTGTAGTGAGGGAAGACGGCCGGCAGGGCTGGAAGTCAACACTGGCTTCCTGTTGACACACACTCACTCTCCAGCTTGGACAGGTGAGCGTTCCACCCTCACCTTAGCGAGATTAATGGTGCTTGTTTCCTGCTGGGAGAGGCCCCGTGCGGACTCTGCACACTTGGTTTCTGGGCCGACCGTGGGGACGGAGGCTGCAGAGGGCCATGCGGTGGGGACTCGTCTTCTATGTCCAGTGCTGTGGTTCCTGCCCAGGCCATGGCAGGAGAAGGAGCCACTGGTTGAGGAACGGACGTTGCCTGGTTTAGTGGCTTTGAGTCACGGGGTGAGGACGGCTGCGATGGTAGAAAGCACATGATTGGGCAGAGCTGCTCCCTTGTGAGGGCCAAGAAGCCGAGAGAGAGTGAAAAGGGCCAGCATCCCAAGATACCCTGGAAGAGCACACCCCCAAAATGACCTAAAACTCCCATTAGGCCCCACTCCTAAAGTTTCTACCACTTCCCAAATGGAAATAAAGTTATTAATGCATGGGCTGCTTTTCGGAATACGCCCTGGGCTGTCCCACGGGGTTATTGAAGAAAGAGCAGCTCAGCCCTTCTGAAGGAGGGTTTCACAGAAAACGACCCTTTGGGGTAGTTTCCATCCCATCCCCTGCCAGGGGTGGCCCTGGCTTCTATAAAAAAGCAGGCTGAACAAGCCACCAGGAGCAAGGCAGTAAGCAGCACTCGACAGTGGCCTCTGAGCTCTCTCTCTCTCTCTCTCTCTCTCTCTCTGCTTTCAGGTTCCTGCCTAGTGTGAGTTCCTGCCTTGGTTTCCCTCAGTGGACCATGACTCAGGATGCACAAGGCAAATAAACCCTTTCCTCCCCAAACTGCTTTTGGTCACGGTATTTCATCACAGTAACAGTGACCCAAACAGAGACGCCCGCCAAGTCACCGTGGGCCCAGACGTCCAAAGCTGTTAGCCAAACGCGCCTTTCCTCTCTGCAGGTTGGCCGTGACTTGCAATGAACCACTATGAATTGCAAAAACGCACTAACTACAGCACGAAGGAGGGTGGCGTTTCCGGATGCTTCCCAGCTGCCTCTGTCACTGTTGAGGTCCCTCAGGCATCTTCCTCACCCTCCGGGGATACGGTGCAGGACTCCCCACGCAGGCAGCTCCTTGACGCCCCATCAGCCCACACAGAACTGCAGCGAGAACCGCAAACCTCTTTTCCAGAACGCAGCTTCAGAGAAAACAGTGCCTCGCGCACAAGAAAAGGGAGCTGGAGAGACGGCTCAGGGTTTAAAAGCACCGACTGCTCTCCCAGACCCCGATTTGATTCTCGGCGACCACATGGCGACTCGACTGTCACCTGCAACTCCAGTTCCAGGGGATCCGAGCCCGCTCTTCCGGCCTCCTTGGCACTGGGAACGCACGTGGCGCACGGATTCACATGCAGGCAAAATGCCCATACACTTAAAATAATCTTCTTTAAAAGAAAGGAGAACGTTGAAGCAGACCCTCCCTTCAAGTCACAATGGAAGGTTGGTGCTGTCTGTCCTTCGTTGAAGCAGACCCTCCCTTCAAGTCACAATGGAAGGTTGGTGCTGTCTGTCCTTCGTCAGAAGGGACATGAGCCTCCTCGCTGTCTTTCTCTGCCTTTCCGCATTCCTGTCACCTGGCGACAGCAGCAGAATTCAACTCAGGCAGTTTGAGAGCAACCCGGAGGGTGTGGGGACAGACAAACTGTATGTCTCAGTCAGGCTGGGCTTTAAAAGTCACTGCTAGCCGGGTGGGGGTGGCGGCGGCAGCGCACGCCTTTAATCCCAGCACTTGGGAGGCAGAGGCAGGCAGATTTCTGAGTTTGAGGCCAGCCTGGTCCAGAGTGAGTTCCAGGACAGCCAGAACTACAGAGAAACCCTGTCTCGGAAAACCAAAAAGAAGAAGAAGAAGAAGAAGAAGAAGAAGAAGAAGAAGAAGAAGAAGAAGAAGAAGAAGAAGCCAAAATACCACAGGTGAGCACAGCAAGAAATGACCTAAGTCGGGGGTCACTGGAAGCTGTACCACACTGCTATAGCAGTTAAAACAGCATTCCTGAGACATGAAAACAGGCACCCTGAGCAATGGAACTGCATACGGGCCCAAACGTACCAAGGGAAGAGGACAGCCTTCCTCCTCAGCGCTGAGAAGACACCAGAATACACCGCGGTTTCTATGGCATCAGGCATGGTCTTAACCTTGTGGCCCTCTCAGGGTGGCCTCTTTTTTTCTTTTTTTCTTTTTTTAAATCTCTACCCCAAAGGAAATTTTTTTTTTCTCCTGATGCTGAGCAAGTTTTGCAGAAGCTGAAATGTGCAGGTTTCGAGTTAAGACAGCTTTGCCTTTAGCAAACAGGACTCGGTCCCTAAGCTGATATTGGCTGCGGTTGCTTCTCAAGGGAGAAGGGTAGATGTTACACTCTTCGGAAAAGAGGGAGGGCAAGCAGGCTCACAGAGCGGAGGTCAGTAGTGTCAGCTCTGCTGTCTCAAGCTTGAACCGGCCTCCCATTCTCTTCTCTTATTCCTGTGTAAACTAATATTTCCCCGGGGAGCCTGTCAATCTTAGTGCATGCCAAAGTTTGCGCTTTCCTTCTCTCCATCTCCATGGGAAAATATGTTCAAGCTACACATTCAAAAAGGGATAACATCCAGGCTGCGTAAGGGACTCAACTCAAATAGCTGGGCAACAAACAACCCAGTTAAAATTTAGGAAACTTGGGGCTGGAGAGATGGCTCAGCGGTTAACCGCCTGCTCTTCCAGAGGTCCTGAGTTCGATTCCCAACAACC
The DNA here is from genome assembly GCA_964023405.1 of Apodemus agrarius. Taxonomy (NCBI): domain Eukaryota; kingdom Metazoa; phylum Chordata; class Mammalia; order Rodentia; family Muridae; genus Apodemus; species Apodemus agrarius. The sequence continues at coordinate 16,405,057 of OZ030023.1, read as the reverse complement.
ACATGGTGGCTCACAACCATCTGTAATGGGATCTGACGCCCTCTTCTGGTGCGTCTGAAGAGAGAGACAGTGTACTCACATACATGAAATTAAAAAAAAAATTTTTTTTAGGAGACTCGGCTGGGTGGTGGTGGCACACGTCTTTAATGTCAACACTTGCAGGCAGGGGCAGGGAGATCTCCGAGTTTGAGGCCAGCCTGGTCTAAGGAGTGAGTTTCAGGTCAGCCAGGGCTACATAGAAAAACCCTGTCTCAAAAAAAAAAAAAAAAAAAAAAAAAAAAAAACCCAAACCCAAACCCAACCAAAATAACAACGGCAATTAAAAAAAACAACAACAATAAAACAAAACAAAACCAAAAAACCAAAAAACTGAAACCTTAGTGAACGTAACTCCAAAGACAATAGTGAGCAATAAATATATGAACACTGCTTAACATAGCTGACCATCAGGAAAGTGGAAATTAAGACCAGCCTTTCCCTTCAGTGCTGCTTCACACCCAGAGCCTTGTGCACGCTAGACAAGCATTCTACCACTGAGCCCCCATCCCCGGGCCTGGGGAATGTGAATTAAGACCACAACATCATCTTCAAACTGTTCAGTGTGGATGTGACTAAGCGTGAGTCTTGCACACTGCCAGGGGTGGGGTGGGAGGGGCACAAATCAGCATAGCTCTTGTGCAACTCATTAGAGGAGTTCCCCAAACTAGAACAGAACAGAACTAGTTCCACCTTTACTCGAAAGACCCGAAATCAATCTTCAGAAGAGACACTGGGTTTCTATGCCCATCGCAGGACTCTTCCCAATAGCTGAGGTGCGGCAGCAGCAGAATCCTTAAAGTCAGGGGATATGTACACAGGGGGCAATTCTACTCACCCATGGAAAGAAGAGCCTGAGCCAGAGACCCCGCTCAGTAGGTGAAAGCACTTGCTGAACCTCGGATCCCCAGGACCTAAACCGTGGAGGGAAAGAATCAACTCCTGAAAAGTTCTTCTCTGATCTTCGTGAACTGCCCCCTGCCCATACACAAATAAAGGTGATAAAACTTTTTAAATGGAAAAGGACATCCTCCATTTGGACAATATGGGTGGAACTGGAGACCATGCTATGCATATAAACAGAGAACAGAAAAACAGTTCTGCACAATCTCACTTATTTGAGGGGTTTGGGGCCACCAAGCTCAGATGCAGAAAGCTGAGTGGTGATCACAGCGGCAGGTGAGGAAACAGGACTCCAGCTCTCAGACACGGCTCGGCGGCTTCTGATTCTAGCTCCTCTGTGCAGTGTGGGGTACGTGGTTAAGGTCGTGTGCGTGCAGACCCAGCGGCAATCCCTGCCGGGCACGCTAGTCCGTGGGCAGTGAGTGCTTCCCCTTGACATTAGCTTACTGAGCCCTTCTAACAAGCCCTGGTTCCGCGCGGATTAACTGTGAGCTCGGTCAGTACTTTATGCCTCTGATCCCAGCATCTGCTGGGGCCTCCGGTCACTTTAACGTGCCTCGGGGTGCTGAGACCTGGAATTCCCTTCCATCCTCATAGCTTGTCTTCTTTGAGATTCAGAGCACTTTTGAATCTGGGGAGGTTGTTCCCAGATGATGTCAGCAGTTCCAACTGCAGACAGGCACATGCACACACACTCGTACACACGAACACACATACATACACAAACACACACACATATATACACAAATACACACACAAACATGCACATACACACATACACATGTATACACACATGCACACACACGTACACAATGCGCACACATATACACATGTATACACACATGCACACAGATACACACATGTATACAATACGCACACACGGGTACATACATGCACACACACATACACATGTGTACATACCTGCACACACATACACACCTGCACACACACGCACAAATATGTACACACATGTATAATATACAAGCACATGCACACACAAACATACATGCATGCACCCACATGCACACACACATACACATGTGTACATACCTGCACACACATACACACATGCACACACATGCACAAGTATGTACACACATGTATAATATACAAGCACATGCACACACAAACATACATGCATGCACCCACATGTACACACACACACATGCACATGTGCATGCACACACACACACACATATGTTCAAGTGGTCCTTCCTCCATCCTGCAGTGTTGTTATGCTTTCAGTCTTGCTTTATTTACTTGGTTTTGGTGCAGAGGATCGAACCCAGGGCAGACTGCTAAGCATGCTCTCCAGCACAGAGCTGTGTCCCAGCCCTGATTTTTCATCAACTATTTTTTTTATTTATAATTTGTTTTATACGAGTGTTCACCCTATAGCTTGACCTGTGCCTTTCTTTTTTTTTTTTTAAACTTTAGATAACATTTTATTACACAAAGGCAATCACATAATTGGTTTCTTTTTTACTTTGTACACAAAATTATCCTTATTCGTCACAGAAAAGCTGCATCTGAATTTCTCATCTGGCAAAGGCAAGCAAGCACCTCAATCCCGACAGAGACGGCATGGTGCTCAAAATGTAGGCCGGATACTCTCCTGCCTCAGACTCTCAGGAGCTGGGATAATAGCTGTCTGCTATCATGTCATGCTGAAACTTGATCTAAATTTTCTTTTTTTTCCTTCATTTTTTATTATTGTGTTTTTTTGGTTTTGTTTTTGCTTTTGCTTTTGCAGTTTAAACTGGGAGCTCCAGAGTCAGCCTGGTCTGGGCAGGATATTGATCAGCAAACTGCAGAGCCGCTCTGGAGTCTCACTCACTACCAGAAAGTCATGAAGGAGGGATGAAGGAACCCCCGTCCCTGAGGATTTCTGATCGCGGAGTAAGATAAGGAGAACACAGGCCCATTCACAAATATCTAACAAATGCTCCAGGAGTGGACGGACCAATGGGAGTCCACCAGCAAGACAGTATGGTGTGAGCATGCCGTTCAGACAGCAGAATGGACCTCGGCTCATGCGCCCGGGGTATGGTGGCCATTTTTCCTGCCTCAGCATCTTCGTCTGGAGGCGGGCAGTGCCAGCCATCTGGGGCAGCGGGAAGGTGACTGGCTGATCCACGCAGGCATCCTTTGCTGGTGGTGCTGGAGTTTTCACCCTTGACCACCATGGCATCTCAGGGAGCAAGGGAGAACCCCTGCTGCACCCCGCTGAGCCGTCCTGAAGCCCGGCTCAACAGGCACAGGCGCAGAAGCCTGCGGTGGCCAGGCGAGTGATGTCACCCTGTGGACTCCAAATGAGTGGGGAAACGCTAAGGGGAGGGTCTCCTACGGGCACCCGCTTTCCATAAAAGTACCGTGTCCAATATGGTGCCCCCTGCAAGCTGCAGTCGATGCTGTAGTTTAGAGTTCCAAGAGAGTTTTGGTGACATGAACCTGCCTGCCCCAGAGACCCTTTCATGCCCCCTTCTCCCCCAGGTAGAAGGGGGAGGTGGCTCACATAGAGGAGCCAGGAGCTATGACTGTCAGTCCGTGTGTCCCAGCCTTGACCACTAGTGTGACCCGGAAGAGAAAGGGTAGAGTGTGTGCCCTTCTGGACTAGAGAGTACAGTTCACCGGATTGCATCTGTCTCACAGATAGTCAGGGCACCAGCCTCGGAGAGAAATGAGCTGACTTGGTCCCAACGCTCCGGCTACCACTTGCCAACAACGGGGGGCCACACTCCGGCTTGTGTCTTTCACACACCCATTCTGCTATACCCCGATGCCGGAGCCCGAGTGACCCCAGTACTTGGAGACTATAAGTCTAAGGTGCCACCAGGTGTGGTGGTTCGTTTCTGCTTCTAAGATGGTAACTCGAACTGTGTCCTCACTCTGAAGAGACAGAAGGACCCAAAAGAGTTGGATTCCCTGACTCAACTCCCTTTAAGGGTCACCAGCCTAGTGCATGAGGGGTGGGGTTTGCCTGGGCACAACACGCCCCAAAGGCTTCATGCCTTAGTACTGTGGCTGTTGAGTTTCTACCCAGCAGTGTTGCAGGAGACCTGTTGGAAGCGAGACTCCTAGTGTTTGAGAACGGCATTTCCTGTTGGAGTTTGGCAGCTACACTCATTTTTCTTTTCTTTCTTTTTTCCTTGACATGGTCTCACTGTCTTCCAGCTGTGGAATCTCAGCGTTTGCCTCTCTTTTTGTTCCGAGGCCTGGCTAGCCTAGAACTGTTAAGTAAAACCAGGCTGCCCTTGACCTCACCTGTCTCTTCCTCTTGAGTGCTGGGTGAGATTAAAGGTCTGTTCCTTCATGCCCTGCTCATTATTTCAATCCTACTCAACCCTACGAAGTATGCACAAATAACTATTATCCCATTGACGGAGGAGTAAACTGAGTCACACAAGTTAAACAGTTCACCCAAGGGTGCAGAGAGTGTGGCACGGCTCCTCCCACTGGCCTCCCTGTCCCGTGTCACTTTGGAGGGCTATGGAATTCCAACCCTGAGGACGGCCTGAGCATGGAGCCAGGTCCCAGAAACGGAAGCTCGGCATTTGTCCCTGGTTTTGACCGTTGCTGTCAGGGTGTGACCCTTCTGAACCTGGCAAGGCACCGGCAGCTCCCTATCCACACCTGGCCTCACCTGAGTACCAGGTTGGAGCTAAGACTATTGAGTCATTTTTGCCCTCTTTGCCCTGTCAGCTGCAGCAGAAGATGTGGCTGTCTTTTGCACATAGCTGACTGTGTGTCTCTATCCCCCATATCCCTCTAAGGACGATTGTAAACACCCTCAGCTGCCGGGGGTGGTGGTGGTGATGGTGGGGGCTATGGGTGTATTTGGTATGATGAACAGCATTAGGAAGCATTAGGAAGGTTGAGAACCAATGTCCCGTGCCACATGATAAGTATTCCATAGTCTGTGCTTGCGGACAAGCTGTCTCTGATTCCCAGGCAACACGTGGGGTGCAAGCACAAATTAATGCTGTTCCCCTTAAATACAGCTCCTCGTGTTGTGATGAACCCCCCCAACCACAAAATCATTTTCATTGCTACTTCATAACTGTAACTTTGCTACTATTGTGAATTATAACTCAACTATCTCTTTTCTGATTATCTTAGGTGACCTCCCCCCCCCAAGGGTTGTTTGATCCCTCCTCCGAAAAGAGTTGAGACCCGCAGGCTGAGAACCACTAGCATGGACCCTCTATCTCCTGAAATCTAAGTCTCGTATTTAGCCTCGTGGGTCTGAAGTGTACTCATGGCATCCACTGTGCTGTCTGTCTTTCTACGGTGTTAACAACTCTTCTAATAAGTCCCGTACTTAATAGAACAGTCCACCTCAAGTGTGCTCGCACTCCTAATCTGAATCCCGTCACTGGGAACATGGCCCAGGTCCTTCTAATAGGAATGACACACCCGAGAGCTGTGGCCAAACTCTGCTCATTCATTAGTGCCTGAGGTGACTGTCACGGGACTGTTCCCTTCCCCTTAACCCTGAAACACCCGGGCTGTGGAAGAAAAGGAAGTAACTGAAGATAACAATTTGGTCTATGGATGATGGCTTCTGCTTCCCTTTTCAGACTGATTTATTTATTTATTTATTTTACAAAGGATTGATTTTTATTATTCACCCGAGTGCATGTGTCTGTGAGCATGCATGCAGTACCCGAGGAGGCCAGAAGAGGGCGTCGGATCGCCTAGAGCTGGAGTTACAGGCGGTGGTGAGCAGCCTGTAACTGGGAACCCAGCTCCAGTCTCCCAGACGAAGAGCAAGTGATCTTAACCGCCGAGCCACTTCCCAGCCCAACCGAGAACTTCGTGACACGAGAGAGAACACGGCCACCATTCCCTTGAGAGACGCGCAGGAGCCGCGGGGAGGTTTATGGGATTTTCATCTTTATTCTAGTTTTGTTTTTAAAAGCCTGGGTACCCAGCAGCACCCCCAGCCCCTTGTCCTGCCTGGGGTTCGCCCAGTCTGGTGTCTCTATTGAAAGAGTGTGGCCCTTCAGAGTCCTTCTCTTCGTCCTGAGGTGCTCCCACACTCCGATGGGTGCCCAGGGATGCCTTGGCGGGTACCTCCCAGAGACAACAAAACCTTAAGGTTTTCTCATCCGTTTTCCCTCTGCCTGGCTTTCCCCCTCATCCCCTTCCCCAAAATCGTCCTTGATACAGCGGGATCTGCGTTGACAGTAAAGTGCAGTTGCGGGCCACAGGGTCCTGAAACTCACGGTTAGAAGAGTTCCTGGTTTCAGGACCCGCTCCCCTCGCAGAGGTGGGTTTATTTCCTCCGGCGCCCCCCAGCAGTAGGGTCATTAGAAAGCACACCTGGACCCCAGGCTCCACCCAGCTTTTGCTTTGCAGTCCCAGCCTACGACTGTGCGCAGTACCTTGTGTGACTCCCTAACCAGCTGGTCCTTAGGGTGGGGAAAAGCAGCGCTTCTGGAGGGCTCCGCCGCCAGGTTCCCTGCTGCAAAAAAAGCCTGCTCGCTCCAGAGCCGGGCTGTCCGGGCCAGGAGCCCAGAGGGGAAGGACGGCGGAGAGGTGCGCCATCTCCTCCCTCGGGGCACTCGCTATCCCTCTCCTCCTTCCCTTCCTTCCCTCTCCCTTCCTCCTCCTCCTCCTCTTTCTACTTCTTTCCTCTTTTCCTCCCCCACCCCCCCAAACTCCTCTTCTCTGGTTCCTGCCCACCGCGGGCTGCTCGGGAGAGGGGAGGGGAAGGCTGGTCCGCGCGGCTGGCCCGGGCTCACACGCTGTGCGCGCCCAGGCTGAGCACCGAGAAGGCGGCCCGGTGCTTGCGCAGCAGCAGGCGGATCTTCTCGTCGTCCGAGTCTGGGTCCAGCGGCTTGTTGTACTCATCGTCCTCGTTCTCCGAGGCCGCGCGGTCCCCGCTCGCGCCACCCGGGGCCCGGGGCGTGGAGGACGAGGGCTCCAGGGCGCTCTTCTTCCTCCACTTGGTCCGGCGGTTCTGGAACCACACCTGCAAAGAGCAACCGGGGTGCCGGGGTGGGCTTCCATTACGGCCGCCTCGCTAGCCCAGAGTCGAGCACCGACCATGCACCCCTGCACCGAGCAGGGGCCTGACTCTTGCATTACCCGCGGGATGGAATAAAAAAATAAAATAAAATAAAATAAAATAAAATAAAATAAAATAAAATAAAATAAAATAAAATAAAATAAAATAAAATAAAATAAAATAAAATAAAATAAAATAAAATAAAATAAAATAAAATAAAATGTTGCCGCAGCCCTTTCCTGTGCTATAACCCTCCCTGAGCCGTAGCTTCCTCCTTGCCTCGGGTGCAGTCTAGGCATCTGGGCCAAAGCCCCCGATGCCAAATGCCCCAAATGCCACCGGTTAGAATTGTCCCTGGGACTCAGGGCAGTGTAAGGTAGAGCCCGAGCCCGGGTCTAGCTTGCTCTGGCCCTCCTCCGTCCCACCTCCAGCAAGAAACGCAGAACAACGGAATGGATGAATAAGGGTCGCCCCTCTCTTAACCTTACACATCTCCAGGAACCTCATGAAAAATTGGCCCCTGGGAAAATAACGTGAACGCTACGATGCGGTGCCTAAAGACCGTGGTGCCCTAAAGAGGTAAAGAAATGTGCAGGAAGAGACAGTGTCCGTGAATCAAGCCTGGCTGGTGCTTGTGGTCCTCTGGCCAGCAAGTGCAGAGCCGAGACTTGAACCAAGATCTGTGGGACACTGGCCAGGGGACACTGGAGCCATCATCTCTTTCCGCCTCCACACCCAGCTTTCTCTCCTGGCTGTCACTACCTGCTGAGGTAGCATTTGCCCCCAAATCCCCTAAATCTGTTGACACTTCTTCATTTCTTCACCAACTGTGAGGCTGCAGTCCTGGCAGGGCTCATGTCCCCATCCAAAGTGTGGACAGACTAGGGTGGTGATAGGCACCTTTGTCCCTGGTCCTTGAAGAGGTGGATGTGGGGGGGGGGCTGCTGCTGGCTCCTGAGGTGTGCAGGAGTCTGTGGCTGTCTCTGCCACCCTCCTCTGCACGGGTGGGAACAGGGGGTGTATTATCTAAAGACTGGGACATTTTTAAGCTGGCCCTGTGCTCCACAGACCTCGGTTCAAGACTCAGGTCTGCACTTGCTGGCCAGAAGACCACAAGCACCAGGCTTGATTGACGGACACTGTCTCTTTATCTGTACAATGGGCCACAATGCTGACTTCAAACAAGGTGAGACTTAACTGCAGTACAGCACCCAGGCTCCCAGATGGGACTAGGTAGAGATGACTGTCATGGCGGTGGTGGTGATGGGGATTAGTAATTATTATAATCTCTAGGGTAAGATGGGCAGCCACGCCTCCCTCTCACCCAGTGGCCTCCTGCCCCAGCAGGTGCTAGGCTGCCTTCTGACAGACTCACCTTGACCTGTGACTCCGTCATGCCCAGCGAATAGGCCAGCCTCGCCCGCTCTGGGCCGGCCAAGTACTTGGTCTGCTCAAAGGTTTTCTCCAGAGCAAAGATCTGGTGGCCTGTGAAGGTGGGGCGGGTGTGCTTTTTCTTGTGGATAGTGTCACTCAGGGGGTCTGGGGCTGCCAGGAGGGAGGAAAGCATGGTTAGTGAGGGGCGTGGCGAGCTCCTGGGAACCTGCCTGGAGGGGGCCGGAGGGGGCCTGGAGGGGGCCAGCCTGTCTTGCCTCTCCCACGGGGATATGTTCTCCTGGTGAGAAGCCACTGGGGTCCAGGAATGCAGTGACACCTGTCAGTTGAACAGCACTTCTGGCATTCACAATAATAGCGACTGTGACCTCCACCACATCTGGGTGGACAGGGTCCCTAGAGGGCAGCTGCACGGACCACAGAGACAGCTGAGACCTTAGGACTGGCCCTTGTGCCTTTCCTAGTTTTCCCATAATCCACGGGTGCTGTCTAACCCAGGGGGTTCATGGGAATTTCTTTTCTGTGCTAAGACACCAAGACAAGGACGCCCTTCCTTTTACCATAGATGTGGGGTGCCTTCTATTAGATCCCCAAGGGGGTCGGGACCCACAGGTTGAGAACAACTATCCTAAAATTAGGATGACCATCTTCAGTTCAGGTCTCCTTTTGTGTTAAACTGACCACTGGCTTTCCTGGCGATGTTCCGGTGTGTGCAAGGTATGGGTAATACCTCCCGGCTGCAACCAGACCTCCGGGGCCTCTGAAATCCTCCCCATTTCTTCTCTGAGTCCCCCAGCACCCCAGGTCTATTGAAAAAGCACAGAAGTAAAGGCTTCTGGCTCCAGTTGCTTAGCCAGCCTGGAAGCCCGCCCTCCCTCAGACCTCTTGGAATCTATCAAGCAGCCTGGTTTCGGAGTGCCAGAGCAATCTAGAAAGGCCAGAGACCCCCCCCCCCCCCCGCCTCAAGCCAGTCAGGACTGGCTAGTCACGAAGGAGCTTGAGTCTCAAAGTAATCAGAGTTTCCAAACGCTTGGTTTCCCCCCAGCCACTCATGTGCCCTGCCCTCTTGTGTCAGGCAGGAAACTTCTGCCCAGAAGAAGAAAAGGACCTCCTAACACACTGGTTCTCTACCTGTAACACAGTCCCTCATGGGACTTCCTCCCACCAACCATAAAATTATTTTGTTGCTCCTTCATAACTGTAAATTTGCTACTGTTGTGCATTGGAAATATCTAATATTCAGGATATCTGATAGGTGACCCCTGTGAAAGGGTCATTCAATCCCCAAAGGGGTCACAGTACACAGGTGGAGAACCACTACCCTAAAAGATAGCCATCTTCAGCTCTGTCTCCTCTGGTGTTAAACTGACCACTGGTTTTCCTGCCTGTTTTCTAGTGTGTGAATGCATTCACGATCGAGGGGTGGGTCAGGATAGGGGAGTACGTGGTGGAGGTGTGGGAGAAACAGCTTGAGCCTACAGTACCCCAACCTCGATGGTACACTAGGTCCCAAGACATGAGTGAGAAAGGTGATTTTCATTCGGGCATAGACATGGGGGACAAGAGTTTTGAGAGTTTCCATCACTGGTTCCTAATCCCTTATGCAGTGTGGGAGATAGAGATTAAACAGAAGGAAGAGGTGGCTTTGCCTCTGTCCCTGCCACATGTTTATACCACCCGGGGCTTTAGTGGCCGGAGGAGAGCCCTGGAAGCCACTGCTGCTCTTTCCCAGTGTGCCTCACTGGCACTTCCTGGATCCCTGATTGGCATAATACCCACCCTCTCCACTCCAGTTCTCAAAAACCTGAGTCTCAGGGGTGGGTGGGGTAAGGCCCCCCCCCCCCCCCGCTCCCGCCCCCGCCCCCAGCAGTCAGGGCCAAGGTCAACTTAGCGCTCTTGTTCCTGCCATTGCTGACATAAACAGGGGGGACAAGAAGGTGGGTGATGGGCCCTGGATGGGATCCCAGAGGTTTTTGGAACAATACTATGTAACCCTGGGCTCTTCGGGAGAGGATACTAAATTCAGTTACGTTTTCTTCACCAGGGCAGCACTGGGCCCCGCCGTGTGAAGGGGCGACACGACTCCGGGCAGAAACAAACTGATTTACCAGCTGGGTGCTGCACAGGGTGGCGTGCGCGGGGTTCGTGGGGCCTGGAGAACCCAAGGTCCCTTGAAGGGCAAGAAATGTGGGTTCAGACACCTGTGCTAGGTGGAAGTAGGGAGAGACGAGGGGGGTGGAACTCCGTTCTGCTGTGAGCTGAGGAAAGGGACAGCGGCTGAGGTGACGTTGGACACCATGCAGGCCAATCTTTAAAGGACCCCCTACCTCCTGCCTCCTCCCTGGGACAGGCTGGGCTCGCGGGGGTGGGGGATGGGGTGGGGTGAAGGCCCTTGTACTCACTGTTGCTGCATGGCCGAGCGCTGCCTCTCCAGTCCTGGCCTGTGTCTGCCCAGCAGTTCCGGGTCCGGGTGGGGTACTCATTCCCAGCCTTGGAGAAACTCCCCACCTGGGGGCCATAGTAGACGCCCTGGGAGCTGAGTCCACCAAAGCCTGCCACGTGGGGGTAGCCGGAGAGGAGGCTGCTATTCGGAGTGGCAACCGGTCTGCTCAGGATGTCTGTGATTCCGTGGGGCGTCCCAGCCGCCAGCTGGGGGCCAAGGCCCGGGGGGCTGAGCTTGTAGAAGGAGTTCTGCACCGAGTACTGGCACATGGGAGTCTTCATCTCTGAGAACTGGGCCAGCTGTGTGTTGTTCAGGAGGAAGGTCCCCTGCAGATTGGACTCCATGGTCTTCAGGTCAGCGAGTCGGAAGCCGAAGAGCCCTTAAAGGCCAGCACTTCGAATGGTGGCCCAGAATCTCAGGGCACGTTTGGAGAATCAGAGTCCTGCCATCCCACCCCCGAGCCTCCGACTGCCCTCTGGCTCGGAGACGGGGCACCTACGTCAGCCCTCTGGCAAGTCAGGTGTCCGGAGAAGGTGGGAGGCCTTCTTCCGCTTTCCCCCTCTCTGCCCGCTGGGCTTACAGAGGGGTGCTGCTCCCCATTCTCAGAGCACCCGGTTTCTCTGCCTCTGAGTCTGGGGGGCCCTCCATCAGAAGTTTTAAGTTCAGAGAAGGGACATTTCCTTGATAAAGATATGGCCCATTAGAATACAGACCCGAGACTGGCTGAGCTGCGAGCGCTGTGTCGCCATTGGTTGGAGCTCACATGGGCCTCACATTGGCTTCTCCTAGACAAATTGCACTTTGAAAGATTGACTGTAAATCAGCCAGTCCGTGTGTGTGTGTGTGTGTGTGTGTGTGTGTGTGCTCGTGTGCATGTGCGTGTGTGAAAGAATTAGCTCTAGGTACCCCGTGCACCCTGGGCATGGTCAGAGGCTCCATTTGCTTACCCAAGTCCAGAATCTAAGAAAAGGTGGGTGCCTGGAGGCTCCCGCGGAAGTCTTCATTTGAGAGAGAGAGAGAGAGAGAGAGAGAGAGAGAGAGAGAGAGAGAGAGCGCAGTCGGGCTCCTGAGGTCACAGTCCCAAGCTGCTCTGTATGAATGGATGCGAAGCTTTGAGGTGAGATACAGCTGTTTCCCCTTCCTCGTCCAGGACAGGGTAAGTGGGGAGACTGGCTGTTCTCTGCTCTCTGGGGGAATGCAAATCTCTGGACTTGAGAACACAGGGTGGGAAAGGTCTTGCTTAGGGAGTGAGTGGGTCATGCCGCAGCTCTCAGAGTTGCAGGGTGTGGGGGTCAAGGGCATTCCACTGAGGCTGAGGGAAGGTGGCTGCTGTTTCTGCCGGCCTTTCTCGAGTCCTGGGTGAAGTCTCTCTCTCTCTCTCTCTCTCTCTCTCTCTCTCTCTCTCTCTCTCTCCTGTGAAAGGCCCTGGGCTCCTGAGGCTGAGTCCTATGCAGGACAGTTGGGTTGAGGTTTGGGACCACACTGACTGTACGACCACCACTGTGTGCTTTGTTTCTGGGGGACTTTTGCGATCTGCTGATTCTTGTGGGCACAATCTTTCATTTGACAATGGGGAAACGGAGGCACAGAGGAATCAATCGGGCTTTGCCTGCCCGGCTAGTCTCTAGAGTCTTTCCTGAAGTCACCCTCCGAAAGTGTGAAATGACAGGCACAAGGCGATTAGCTATCTAAATGACGGCTTCCTGACCGGCCACTTGACCTTTGGGGACACACTGTCTCATGTCTGGAGGGATCTGTGTTTTCACAGGTGAGAGGCTGCAGCCTTTTCTTTGTTAGCTTTGTCTGAGGCAGAGGCCTGAGGTAGAGAAAGCTGGCTTGCTGTGGAGAATTTGACTGTAATGTAAGGTAACTCTCCGTGTCACAGGTGATTTACCTGAGGACCAGATAGAAAGGATTTTATGAAGGGTGAGAGGAGACGACCTTGCTATAAGTTTGGGTAAAAAAACATGAGAAAGAAAGAGTTCTTTTTATTTTTAAAGACCTTTAAAATGAAAAGTCTCTCTCTCTCTCTCTCTCTCTCTCTCTCTCTCTCTCTCTGTGTGTGTGTGTGTGTGTGTGTGTGTGTGTGTCCATCAAAGAAGTCCAGGAAAGGATGTTGAACAACATCCCTTGGGGCTGGAGTTACAGGCAATTGTGAACCCCTCAGTTTGGGCGACAGGAATCACACTCAGATTTCTTGGTGCCAACTCTTCGGCCTGAGAAAAAGTTGTTTCGTTTTTATTTTTTTCCATCATACAAAAAAAAAAAAGGACTGTATTTTGGGGAGCCAACTTCTAATTTATAACAAGTTTTACTTTCAAAACCAAATCAGCAGACAGAACACATTGTAATTCGCTCTGGAGGACTTAGGTATGCTGCTGAACAGGACTGTTGCTACTCTCTGCAGGAATACCTTCTTACACCATCAGGACCGGGTTTCGCTTTTTGGAGGGGTTTCAGCCACTAAGCCATCAACAGGAATGTGTTCCATTTTTTAAAAATTAACCTCTTTACAGTGTGCCTTCAACTGATTGTTAGCTCTCTTTGAGATGTTCTCTTTCTCCAGTCTTTATTAACTTTTGGTTAATAGCCCCTCTCTTCTGTGTGTCTCTGTTCATCTTTGGCTTTCTGGACTTAGAGCCCCTCCCCCCCCAAGAAAAAGTTCGAAACGGTTTATGTTAGACCAGGCCAAGTGTCAACTCTTCCAGATTCCCAGACATGCCAGCAAAATCAAGGGAGTTGCATTTCTGAAAGTGTTTCAAAAACCCTCTGGGGAATAAAAGTCAGGGGCCTTTCAGTCACTTGGGCTGGAGCGGGCCTGGGGAGCACCAGCCATTTTAGGAACAAAGATTTGGTCACTCCATAATAATGAGAAGTTAGGAAGGCCATTTGCTGCAAATGATTTGACTCTTATTTAATGCTAAAGCTGATAAGCAGGTGCTGTCTGGTGACCTCAAGTGACAACTGCCAGAGACTTTAGAAACCGGTTCCGTAGGGCCTCTTCTCGTGATAGCCGGCTTGTTAGCTCTTTCTGGGCACTTCTAGGGAGGATGGTACCGATTACAGGGCTTTCCAGGATCCAGGCGATGGTGGACCCCCTCCTTGGGGCAGAAGCATCTCCTGATGTCACTCAACAGACCCCATCACACCCCAAACCTGGCTGTACTCCTACCTCAAACTCCCAAAGACGAGCCAAGAAGAAGAGACGGAGACCAGCGCCATGAGCCCGTTTCTTTATTAATTTGACATTTGTTTAGCTGGTGTAGGGAGAACGGTCTATACATCAGAGTAGGGTGGGCTGGTCTCTCTCGGTAACAGAGCATGTGAGAGAGCCGAGACATAGTTCGTTTTCATAACAATTAAAAAAATCAAGGTCATTTCAAAACTTCTAAAAAGCGTCTAAGGTGCAGACTGCAGCATTCTCTAGGCATCAAGTGGAGACCCCAAACTCCTCCTAAAACAGCTCCTACTAGCAACGGGAGCGCGCAGCCATGCCGCCGAGGGCGGGGGGCGGCGTGCCAAGCAGCCAAGCCAGACCGAGCGGAGGATGCCAAAGCGGAGTCGGGCCGCGCAGGGCGCTAAGAGCCGCTACTGGGCGGAGGGGGCGGGGCGAGGCGGGGCGACCCCGCGCCCGTCCTCGCCCGCCCTCCCGGGGCCGCCGCCCCCCGCCCCCCAGGAAAGCCAGCCGCGCCCGGTGGACCACAGCATTCCCCAACCCGCGCACCGACCCGGGGCTAGAGCGCGCGCGGGCTGGAGTCCCCGGGAGGGTGTCCGGGGCGTGGGGGTACGGGCATGGAGGGGCGTCTGTGCTACTTGGAAGGTTTTTATTGTGTCCCGACGACACCCCGAGGAGCGGCAGGCGAGGAAGGTGACCCGCCGTCCACCAGTGGCTCCGGGAGAGCGAGAAGAGCCTGCCAGTCTCTCTCCTGGCCCTAGGGGGCGCCGCCCGGGCGTGGCGGAGCCGGATTGTGCTGATTCGGGCCTCCCTCTGCAGGAGACTCTGGTGTGACGTTAAGGCTCTTCCCTGAGGGCTCCAAGGCAAGCCCAGCCAGTCGAGGGGTCCCTTCCTGGCCTGGCCCTGAGTCTAATAGAAGAGGGTCTCTCCTCAGCCTCCTGGTCAGCAGCTCTATCCGCTCCGGCTCTCCTTGCCGTGGTCAGAGCCAGGCACTTGGCCGGCCAGCCCGAGCCCAGTTGTCTGTGCCAGGACCTCCAGCCTGCGGCCACCCGCACTTCAAGCACCAAGTTGGCTCTGGGAGACCTCAGGGCGGTCTGACCTAGGAACTGGCAGGTACATTCACAGCCCTACTCCCTTCCTCTTTTCGCTGGAAGACAGCCTTTAGCTCCTCCCACAGCCCGGGACAAGTCCTCGGGAGGGAGCTGAGCTCTTAGGGCTTTGTACATACTGCTAACGTGTTTCTATTGGTTTGCATAGTATTTATTGTTTCATATACACAAGGCTGATTACTGTACAGTTTACACTTTGAACACAGACTATTAGAGAAGTGCTTGACGAGTTAGAAAACCTCTTCCTCTATCGAACATGCTGGTGCAATCCTCGGACAGCCTCAGGCCCTTTCCCAGCAGAGAACTTTGAGATGGGACCCTGGCTCCCTCTGAGCCCTACAGCAAAGTCTAGGGGCTCCTTGCCTCAGCTCTTAAATTTCTAACACAAGGAACCCCTCCCCCCCCAATGCACTCTCAGGGTGATGATTTCCCACTGGAAGATGAGTAATACTGAAACTGAGAGACAACATAAAAAAAATAATAATAATAAATCCAGTTTATCCATACAGCTTCGAAGGTCACAGTAAAATCAGTGTAGACTGAGTGAGGGGGAGGCCTGCATGTGTGTGCACCTGTGTCATGTGGTTCCGGGAAGGGCAGTCCCTCCACGTGGGTGGGGGCTGGGGGTGGGGTGGGGTTACAAGTGGCGCGTGGTGTGTGCAGGTACATGAGAGTGTAGGACAGCGGGCTAAACGGATGTCACGACGTTTCCGGTTTCCTCGGTCCAGAAAGATCACGTGAATTTCTCACAAATGAGGTTGAAGTCAAAAATCAAAACAAAAAGCGAACGAACAAACGGATCAGCCGTCCCAGCCACAGTGAAGCCCTTATTCGTGTCTGCACCCGTGTGCTCTTTGGGGCTTCTCCTCCTCTCCCTTCTCCTCTCCCTTCTCCCACAGCCTTTGTCCTGATTCCCGCCGAGATCCACAGTCGCTAGAGGCAGGCCCGGAGACTGTAGGTCATGCGTCTACAGCCAGTCATTCATGCGAATAGGAGACTAAAGGAAAACTCCTTACAGAGGTCAGGCCGGGGAGCTCAGAACACCTGCGACCCTTCCGTAGCCCTCTGGTCCAGGTCTCCTCCCGTGTGCATGACAGAGCGTGTGGAGTTCAGGGTTTGGGTGTTGAGGTGTGATCCTGCAGGACACAGGAAAAAAAAGGAGTCAGTCACTCTGAGAGCTCTGGGCTTCCTTCCCGGGCAAGCGGGAAGAAGTAGTGTCCCCGAGCAAAGCGGTAAGCTGAGACTGTAGTAGCAGAGGCTAGCCCAGAATACCTCCCACCCTTCTTCTCTAATGCCTATCCAGATGTTTCAGCACACTAGCTGGCCAGCCTCCACTGTTTAATGCAGAGTAGATGAGCTCTCTGGAAACTTCCATAGGGGACAGGGAAGATACTGTGCTACCAGGAGCCTGGGGGTGGGGGGTGGGGGGTGGGAGGATCTTCAGAGTAGATTCTTGTGCTTAGAAAGTGGCTTTTTTTTTTTTTTTTTTTTTTTTTTTTTGTCTGTGACAAGCCCTATGCTGAGAAAAAGGCGAGACTAGGCCGACATGCCCTGACACGCTCAGTCCAGGTGGGCCTACAGCACG
Organism: Apodemus agrarius; assembly: GCA_964023405.1. Taxonomy (NCBI): domain Eukaryota; kingdom Metazoa; phylum Chordata; class Mammalia; order Rodentia; family Muridae; genus Apodemus; species Apodemus agrarius. The sequence continues at coordinate 16,388,401 of OZ030023.1, read as the reverse complement.
GATGTCTGCCCTGTGCCCACCCCGGACAAGATCACTGGTCTCAGGAAGTCGTGACCATGAAATTCCATAGACTTGCTGTCAACTATCCCTGGCTCCAGTTTTTGCATGCCTAGTGGTGGGCTAACTCTGTGATGGAGAGAGAGCTTTTAGGGCTGGTGCAGTTCTCTCTAGAATAGTATATCTCAAACTGGGAAGCAACAGCTTTTCATGTGAAATCCGAACCCGAAATTCCCTACCATGCCTGGGATTCACAGCAAGACATCATTCTGCCCCTATGACTGCCTGCCGTGAAGTCTGGTTCCTTCCTCTTTCCTTAAAAACATCTCTCTATGTCTGTCTGTCTGTCTGTCTGTCCCTCTCCCTTTCCCCCTCCCTCTTTCTCCTCCCCCCTCTCTCTCCCTCTCTGAGACAGAGTCTTGTTACAGGCTAGCCTGAAATTTCCCACCTCCTGACTGCATGCCAGGTGCTGGGATTTCAGGTACGCACCATCACACACAAATAACTTAATGTCTTCCAGCAAACTAACAATTCTATCAACAGGCACCTAGGAGCTGTTGGTAAAGAAAAGGGCATTTCTTTATTTTTGTGGAAGTTTTGTGTTTTGTTTTGTTTTTGTTTTTTTGTTTTTTTGTTTTTTTTGTTTTTGGAGACAGGGTTTCCCTGTGTAGTCTTGGCTGTCCTGGAACTCACTCTGTAGACCAGGCTGGCCTCGAACTCAGAAATCTGCCTGCCTCTGCCTCCCAAGTGCTGGGATTATAGGCGTGCGCCACCACGCCCGGCTGTTTTTTGTTTGTTTGTTTGTTTTTTTGTTTTTGTTTTTTGTTTTGTTTTGTTTTGAGACAGGGACTCATCTTTTAATCCTGTCTGGCCCAGAACTCGTTGGCTATCACAGATTGGCTTTTTGGACTTCATAGCAATCCTCCAGTCTCAGCATCCTGAGTGCCTGGCTGGGAAGGCCGCTGAGAGGAAGAGAGAGTTGATGGTGTTCTGGGAAGTGGCGTGAAGGTTGGGAGTCATTCTGAGGCAGGGCTGTTCCCAGGCGTAGAGCTGTCCTAAGCTCTACAGGTGACAGCCGTGGGTATATTGGGCACAACCAACAAGACCCCTCTCCACGGTTCCCTGTGGGGGGACAGAGTGCCGAATGTCTTGCCTGCCCTGTGAAGACTCAAAGCCAGGCATTCTTGCTCGGCAGATGAGAGCTGCCACTGGAGAGGAGAGAGAGATTCGGCCCCTCCAGGGCTACCGTCTGATCTCACTGCTAGGCTGCGTGCTCATATGCCCCTCCCCCCCACCAACGCTGTCACCCTCTCTCCTCAGCTGCTGTTCCTGCCTTGAACTTGCCCTCTGGTACATCAGGCTGTCCCTTCCCACGACCACCCACGGGCTAAGAGACACAGAGAGAGCCGAGGGTCAAGAGCGGGAGTTCTGAAGCCCGGCTGTTCTGTCCTTGCTGGCCGCCTACCTCTGTCCTTGCTGGCCGCCTACCTCTGTCCTTGCTGGCCGCCTACCTCTGGTCAACGAACTCATCTGCTCTTCAACTCGGTGTCTCCTGCTGTGAGATGGGGGCCGCAGCGGGACCTACCACTGCGATTTGTGCCTGTGTGCGGATGACAGGTCTGTGGAGGACCGAGGGATCAGGGAGCACCGAGGGAGCACCAAGGGTGCAGGGAGCACGCTGGGCTTGTGAGTGTCTTGGAAAGGGCTGCACCTAACTTGTTTTTTGTTTTTTGTTTTTTCTAACCGGCTTCACTTTTGCTCTGGCTGGATTATGAGCACTGGAGGGCGGGGTGAGGGGTGGGGTGGGGTTCCTTCTCTGAGTTCCCTACCATGCCTACCCTGGAGCTAAGCATTCCTCAGAGATACAAGGTTCTAGACACACAGGCCGAGTTCCCACCAGGTCCTAAGGGAGGAGAGGGCTCAAGCCTCGGAGATCACTCCGGAGTAGGCACCCTTTGTGTTCGGAGGCAGGCGGTAGACTAAGACCTAAGTGGAACAGACACAGGTCCTGCGGGAGCAGCTGGTGGAGCAGGGGGTGGGGTAACACGAGCCCTCGGGCCATAGCCAGGATTCCTCTGTGACATCTTCTCTGGAAAAGGCCCATGCTCTCACAGCTCAGGAGATGCCCCTCCAATGTGCCCAGAGCACCTCGCCTTCGCGGCCAGGATCTTGTTCTCTCCGGGCTCCAGCCGCTGCCCCCACCCCTATGCCTACAGCTCTTACCAGTCTCCCTTCGCTCCTTTCTCTGATATCCTTCAAGTGGCTGGAGGTGATAACGGATTCTAGCTTGAAAGGAAGCAGAACGAAACACGCCTTTCCTGCTTCCTCCCACTGAGACATTAGATTTTTCAAAATATTCCATCGTCAGAACTAAGGGAAGTCTTTAAACCACACTGCTCATGAGGAAAGTATTCCCTAAAAGGAAACGGACAGAGAGGCACTGGGCTTTTCCTTCCTCGGCTCCTTGCAGTCCTGGAGGGAACGGCCACTCACGTGCAGAGGGTACCAAGAACTAGCACCCTTCCCAGGCTCCTGGCACCTGCCCCGGTGCCCTTAGCTGCTCGCTGCACACGGTTTTCCCAGCAGTCCTGGTTCTGTAACACTTATGCACAGTCCAAGACCCGCCAGTGCTGCCGTGCGTCGTGGCCGCTCAGACAGAAAACATCCATTTCCTGGCTTCTTTGCTCTGTGGGCCTTTCCAGTGCAGGGGGAGACCGGCAGGATCGGAACGAGGCTCAGCCACGCCTTGTTCACCAGAGTGTGGAGTCCTGCTGGTGGGTGCTCCTCCTCTAAACAAAAGCTGACCGCCCTCCGTGTGAGCCTGCTTTTAGATATGATACTTATACTATGCTATGTGACTCGAGAGAAGTTTGAGGAGAAGGGTCAAAATCAGGCTCAACAACTCGACTTTCAAGATGCATATAGTCACAGGAACAGCATAATGAAGGACACCGAGATCCTGAATTTTAGTTGAGCAGGAATGCAGCCAAGGACGGTAACTCAGTCTCTCGAAGGTTCGTGAGCTTCTGCTCCTGGACTCTGCCCAGGCCCGGGAGTCTGTATCTTAAGACCCCAGATGACCACACTCTGAGAAAGAGCACCATCGATCCTCACCCTCTGTAAAGCCCTTCCTCAGAATTAAGAGCCTCTGTTACCACACAGCAGCTCCACCAGGAAAGCGCTGGCATTCTAGCTATGCGTGGACAGAAATGTTGAGGCTCAGGAAGGTCAGTCGACGCGCCCTGAGTCACACTACAAACAAAAACTGCCAGAGTGCATACACCTCTCATAGTTACTATTTGCGCCCCTCCCCTGCCACACCCATGCTGGGGTTAGAACCCAGGCTTTCAGGCCGGCTGGATATGGGCTCTGCCGTGGAGCCACACCCTGTCCTGCACACATTTTTAATTGATAAGTAACGCATATCCAGGAGAGACTATCTCCATCTTTCCCCGAGGAGCGTGAAGCTGGGGATAGTTGAGGATAGTTGAGTGACTTAAGGTCATACGATTTGGGAATGGGGCGGGAGGGGTGGGGGGAGGGCAGGGTGGGTGAGCCAAGTCTTGAATCTGGATTCCAAGGCTAGTTTTTTTTTTTTTTTCTTTTCCAGACAGGGTTTCTCTGTGTGGTCCTGGCTGTCCTGGAACTCACTCTGTAGACCAGGCTGGCCTCCAACTCAGAAATCCACCTGCCTCTGCCTCCCAAGTGCTGGGATTACAGGCGTGCGCCACCACGCCCAGCTCCAAGGCTAGTTTTAATGCTCGGAAACAAACATGGTGCTTCTCATTGTTCACAGCAGTTCTGGTCTATAAAGTATGAGCGTGGGACCGGTGAACACTGAGTCACTGCTCCAAGGGAAATACAAGGCCACGCCTTCCTCAACCAGCGACTCCATCAGCTCGCTGCGTGTGTGTTTCTGTTTGAGGGCGGCACCCCACATGTATGGGGTCCACTCGCGCTCACCCCATTGTCATCAGCACCAGAGCCCCCAGGAGGCCTTAGAACTCACCTTCCCCGGACAGACAGAGCTACAACGCAAACTGAAGTAACCGCGAAAGAACATAGAAGTGCACTGTGTCGTCAAACAGATTAAAAATAAAGGGCAGCGTGAGAACCGGGACAAGGTGGATCTGGGGATGGCGTGTGCCGGCCACTCCGTGGTCGCCCTTGTCTGTGTGTCTGGGAATGGGTGAGCACTGAAGCACCAGGCGCTCCGTTTGGATTGCAAGTTTAGTGCGCAGGCAACTCAGAAGAGGACCGGCAAGGGCCGGCTGGACTGCCTGTGGGGCGGGGGCGGGGGCGGGGGCGGGAGCAGCGGGGGTGGGAACGGAGCCTGAAGCCCCTGTGCTAGCTTCTTGCTGAGGATGGGGCACTCTTGTTCCACAGCCCTCTGGTCAGAGCTGGGCGGGAGCCTGCTGCCGAGCAGGTCTTCTGCATCACTGCCCCAGGTACTCACCCCTGCCTCATGTTGGCAGAGGAGGGCTCAGCACTGTCCACACCAGCCCGCTCACAGTTCCTGACTCCTGAGCTCATGAGCTCTAGCGGCTAATTCACTCTCTGTCTGTCTCTCTGTCTCTCTGTCTCTCTGTCTCTCTGTCTCTCTCTCTCTCTCTCTCTCTCTGTGTGTGTGTGTGTGTGTGTGTGTGTGTGTGTGTATGTGGGGTGTGTGTGTGGTGTATGTGTGGTATGTGTGGTGTGTGTGTGGTATGCGTGTGTGGTATGTGTGTGCGGTGTGTGGTGTGTGTGTGTGGTATGTTATGTGGTATATGTATGGTATGTGTGGTCTGTGTGTGTGTGGTGTGTATGTGGTGTGGTGTGTGGTATGTGTGGTCTGTGTGTATGTGGTATATATGTGGTGGTGTGTGTGTGTGGTATGTATATGTGGTGTGCATGTATGGTATGTTATGTGGTGTGTGTGCGGTGTGTGGTCTGTGTGTGTATGGTGTGTGGTGTATATGTGGTGTGGTGTGTGTGTGGTATGTGTGTGCGGTGTGTGGTGTATGTATATGGTATGTGTATGTGGTCTGTGTGTGTGGTATGTTATGTGGTGTGTGTGTGGTGTGTATGGGTTGTGTGTGTGTGGTGTGTGCTGTATATGTGGTGTGCTGTGCTGTGTGTGTGTGTGTGTATGTGTGTGTGTGTGTGTGTGTGTGTGTGGTGTGTGGTATGTGTGTGCGGTGTGTGTGTGTGTGTGGTATGTTATGTGGTGTATGTGGTGTGTGGTGTGTGCGTGGTGTGTGTGGTATGTGTGTGTGGTATGTTATGTGGTGTGTGGTGTGTGTGTGTGTGTGGTGTGGTGTGGTGTGGTGTGTGTGTGTGTGTGTGTGGGGGGGGTATGTGTGTGCGGTGTGTGTGTGGTGTGGTGTGTGTGTGTGTGTGGTATGTGTGTGTGGTATGTTATGTGGTGTGTGTGGTGTGTGTGTGTGGTGTGGTGTGTGTGTGTGTGTGTGTGTGATATGTGTGTGCGGTGTGTGTGTGTGGTGTGTGTGTGTGTGGTGTGGGTGTGGTGTGGTGTGAGTGTGTGTGTGTGTGTGTGTGTGGTATGTGTGTGCGGTGTGTGTGTGGTATGTTATGTGGTGTGTGTGGTGTGTAGTGTGTGTGTGTGTGGTGTGTGTGGTGTGTGTGTGTGTGTGGTGTGTAGTGTGTGTGTGTGTGGTGTGTGTGGTGTGTGTGTGTGTGTGTGTGTGTGGTGTGTGCTGTGCTGTGTGTGTGTGTGTGTGTGTGTGTGTGTGTGGTATGTTATGTGGTGTGTGGTGTGTGTGTGTGTGTGTGTGTGTGTGTGTGTGTGGTGTGTGTGCAGTGTGTGTGGTATGGGTGTGTGTTGGCCACAGCCAGCTATGACCCACCATTCTGCTCCTACTTGGTCCTTGAACTGCCTTCCCTCTGGTGCCTCCGTTGAGGACGGGGTAAGTCTCGGCCACAAACACCAGTGCGAACCAGCCAGCCTGGCTCCAGTGCCCCCATCGGAAAGACCGCGCAGAAGAAGACATTCTCCCTCCCCTCCTCCTTTAAAAATGACTCGAACCTTTGGGCCATTTCCAGGCCCGGATCAAGAGCTAATCTTGGCCTTTAAACCAGCAGACAGGCAGGACCCTCCCGGCAGTGACGGGGTTAACACTGTGACCTCCTTAAAGCTGCTGAGGAGTCAGGGCTAATTTTACTCTCCTATCTGCTCTGCCAATCCTCATATTGTCCAAGTGCTGAGATATGTTGAGAAGCATCAACTCAGCACTTCTGCAGGCCCAGGAGGCCATGCGGGCCCTGATTTTTTTTTTTTCCCAAAATGCAGAAAGCCAGTGACTGCCTCCTTGCCTGGTTCTGGAGCTGGGCTCTGAGAGTCTGATGGGGGTGGGGAGGTGGCAATAACCCAGTTAGTGCTGTGCATGGGGCGGAGGGCTGGGCAGCTCGAGCGCTCCCCGCTGGCTGTCTCCCACCCCGACGCATCTTGTACTGAGCTGCCCCGAGCTGAGCACAGTGAAGGGCCTCAGGGCAGCTCAGTACAGGACTCCTCAGGGAGGGCAGGATCAGAGCTGGCTGCCAAGGCTTGCTCTCTGGGGCTCTGCAGCCCGCTGGAGATCTTCGCTGCACAGCCTGGCCCACCCCTCCTGGGCCCCCTGCCCTGACGCACACTTGGCACACACTAGGACAGCCCTTAGCCATGCAGACTGGACTGACCGACTTTCATAGCCTTGGATCTGCTAACTTAGTTCCCTCTCAGACATCAGGCGGGCAGCCTTGTCCTCAGAACAGTAAGAGAATTAAACCTATGGCAGGTTAGGACTCCAGCGAGCCTTACAGTTTAGGGCTAGCGTGCTTTCTGAGCATGCGTAGCGAGACAGGCTCAGCGGTCTCTGCCTCGTTCTCGGACCAAGGTCCACGGAGTATTTTCCACATGTCGAAGCGCTATTTTAACATTACGCTGGGACAGCCGGGCATAGTGGCGCGTGGCTTTATGATTCCAGCACAGAGGCAGGTGGATCTCTGTGGGTTAGAGGCCAGCCTGGTCTATATAGCAAGTTCCAGGACAGCCAGGGCTAGAGAGAGAGACTCTGTTTATAACTATGGCTCAAAGGCAGAACGCCTATCCATGAGGCACTGGCTCCACCCCTAACACAGCCAAAACAGACAAAGGAAAATACAAACAAGCAAAATGAAGCCAAGCCCCTGATTTTGTATACCCTCCAGCCAGGAGAGGCACCGGCCTGAAGAGGAGGTGGAGGGGCAGAGACAGTGTCTAGTTTTAGAAGCGGGAATCTGAGTCTGGTTGTGGCTCTGAACGGAGCTAGTGCAAGGTGGGGTGGGTTGGGAGAAGCAAGCAGCTAGCTACCTCATCAAGGACCATGCCAGCAAGGCCGAGAAGGCCACTGTTACCTCCCAAGGGGCTCCTTGAGGAGAGATCACTGTTTGCCCCGTTTCAGGCTGGCCCGTTTCACTATTTGAGCCCCCTTCCTGCCCTCTATCAGGTCCGGCTGGAGTCCACTCCCTCTTAGCTCCACCTGGAGACAGCATCAGAGACAGAAGGTAGGAAATCACACAGGCAGATGCGCAAGCAGGGGCAGGAAGGAAAAAGGGACAGGACAGCAAGAAGGAGGAGGAGCTAGGAGCACCGTCCCATCCATGCACCAGAGAGGTAGCCAGGGGCAGCACTGCGACCTGGAGCTAAGTAGAGGTGAGGCGGAGGTGACCTTGCTGCTGGCCCCCAGGGGCCTGCCGCGCCTCGGTACCTTAGTAAGTCTCATAAAGGACTCAATATCCGCATCCAGATCCCCAGGGTCTGTCAGGGACCCCTCAACAATCACCTCCTCGTGCTGCTGGGTGTCGACGGCACCAGATGGGTCTACCTGCCGGACGACTTTGCGAATGACCTGGAAAAAGAGAGGAAGAGAAGGAGGGCTGGCCAAACCGTCCGGGCAAGGCTTGAGAAGAACAAGGCTCCAGCAGAGGCGTCGGGAGGAGAAGCAATGGCCTCCTGCCCCTTGGGGACAAAGAAGAAGCCTTCCCCTGCTGCCATTTCTGGAGAATGCCGGTGGAGCTTGACTTGGGGAGCACGGCTGGCGGGCTCCGCCAACCGTTGGCTTGGCCATGCGCAACCCTGCCTCGGCCTCGGGCATCCCTTTCTGCTCCTTGGAATGGACTGACCATTGCGCCTCTCCAGTGCCTGAGGACAGAGGCCACCCTTCTTCTCCGTATGCGTCGGCTTACCTGGTCCGTGTTCATTTATCCAGAATGGGGGATGAACATAAGCCATGACTTAGGCCCTTAGGAAAGGGCAAGAACAGACAGGGGCCGTCATTCCCTATGCGAACAGCGTCCCTAGTGAGACACACACGTGCCACGCCCTGCTCTCTCCCATGGTCTTATTGAGCAGTGTCCGCGGGGCAACACGAGCTTATCATGTCGAGGTATGCGGCCTACAGCCCTTCTGTTCCCGGGACAGTTCCCTGTTCTCTAACAGTTCACTCCAGAGCCAGGCTTCACAGGACTAGGGCTAGGTGTTTCCTGGGAGCCGATCATTCTGGAACAGGGCAGCGGGAACTCTTCATGCTGAGCTAAGCTTTGAGGTTATAAGGCCCTCGGTGTCCCGACTGCAGAGGGCCCAGAGGTTTCAGCGCTCCTGAGTTCCCCAGAATCCCTGAGGTTGCGGGCCACAGCCTGCCTACCCTGTCCGGGCAGCAGCCGGAAGCCGCCCTAGGCTTAGCCCTTCTGCCTTTCTACTTTAGTGTCACCCAGTTTCTCCTCAATGCAGAGATTGCACTTACCTTCTTGGTGACGATGTTGCCCTGTTCATCTGTGAATTGTTCCTCTGTCACCTGCTCTCCTGGAATATTCTGAAGCTCATCCCCCTGGAATTAAAAGAAGGGCAAGGTCCAGCCTGGTAAGTGGGATTCTCCTGATGAGAGCAGAAGACGAGGAAACGCAAGGGTGTGGCAGCAACAGCTGCGTCCAATCAAGCCCCGCAGCTCCGCAGATAGCCCCAGCCAAACAAGGGCTCCCACGGCGTCCCAGCACCATGTTGGGTCATGAGCCCTGAGACAGACTGGAGCCAGAACCCACACGAGCTTAGTGAGCTTGACCACTGCAGAGGCAACAATACGGGGTGATTACGCAAGTCCCCGAAGGCGCCCCCAGAGAGGTAAGGGACGGAATGTCACAGATATCACAGCCCCGGAGGTGTCCTGAGTTCCGAAGTTGGCTATGCACACGGAACGAGAGCAGACATCCTAAATGCTAGAGCCGAGCTTCCTCCACTACCCGCTGCTGGGGACTGGGGCAGTTCTGAGCAGGTACCACACGCGCGACGGCTCCTAGCACAGGAGGCCACCAAAGAGGCCTTCCTGCCCTCCTGCCCTTGTCGTAGTCCTGACTCGAGTTGGCATTCTCTCAGCATCACCAAGCACGCACCACAGAGTCCCCTCAGGCTGTCCTCTGGCACCCGGGGTCCGGGGGCCCCCTACCCTGCCGCTTGCCTGGTGTTACCTTCAGGAAGACCCGTCGGCGGACCACCCTGGTGGAGATGGTCTCCTCGTCATCGCTCTGGCCCTCGCTCTCCCCCAGCTCCTTGTCCAGCTCCTGGTGGATGTGCTTGAGCACAAAGCACAGGGAACCCTTGACAATGTGCATCACATTCTGACAGCTGACCAGGAAGAAGCCCAACAGCACCAGAGTGACCAGGAGCTGCGTGACGAAGGTCCACATCTCCTCCCCCCCTCTCCTCACCAGCCTGGCCCCCCAGGGACCAGGGACACCAGCGGCCCAGCTGCCGTGGAGATCCTGGTTTTCATTCTCCTCTCGGACTCCTGAAGCCTCCAGCAAGGCCTTCCATTCTGTCTCTTTATCCTCTTTTTTTTTTTTTTCTTTATCTCCTGTTTATGGTGCACGGGAGAGCAACCGGTCTCCACCGCGCCGCGAGGCTCTCTCAGCTGGGACGGCGTGACCCAAATGTCCTTCCTGCCAAAGGCCCGGGATCTCTCCTCACGCCCCAGAGCACGTCAGCCTTCTATAATTTTAGTAATTTTAGCTCTCAAGCCAGCTGCTGGCGCTGTCCAACTGGGATGAGGGGAGAGAGCAGGTGCTGTATCTTGGGCTCAGGAAGCGCATGTCAAAGTCACTGTAGAGAGAGAAACCTGGCCTTGTCTGTGGGAGTCAGAGGGAAAGTTTCTCATTCAGGGACTCCATAAAACAAGATGTCCCAAGCACGTGGCTACATTTTGTGTCTCTGTGGGCAGCTGTTGTAATGATGAGAATGATATGGACCAGGTCTGGGCCCCCAAATGCCCAGGAAGGTTAGGAGTTTATTTAAAAAAACAACCGGGGGTGGGGGGGGGCGAGCAATTTGTTCAGACACAGTCGAGTGAAGAGGCAGGTGCGGGGCCACCGTGATTCCTGTGGGCGTAGGAGTGGTGTCTACTTAAGGCCTATCTCAAAGGCTCTCCTCAGGCTAGGGTGGAGAGGCTCACAGAACAGGACTCTCACATGTGTATTCAGAGGACGGATTCACAAATGCAATCGCAGTAGCAGCTGAGGATTTCACAGTCTGGATCAGGCTGTTACCCTCTGAGCATTACCCGCCCCAGCATGGAGAACACAGCCTAGGGTCACAGGGAACCAATGCTATACAGATCACCACTATGGGGGCTCAGGAAGTCAGTCATCTGTTCCGGGCCTCAGTTTTCTCACGAGTGAGAGAGGTATCTGTGCTTTCCTGGGTGCTCTTTAGTATGCTGCGTGGCTTCCACAGGGTTGGCAAGCACAGCCACGGTGAATTACAAGGGCAAACACTACTCAGTGTGCTCCGCCCTGCAGACAGCCACCACGCACCACAGGCTAATACACCCACCATCCTACTACCTTAGTTAGGGTCTTCAGTTTTCCCCATTTTAGCTAAAGGTCAAAGGTTATGGAGTCAGGGTAGGATGTCTACGTGTGAGAAGATTAAGTAGGTCAAAGAGAATCCACACCTCTGCCACTTCCAAAGAGCTTCATGTCAGTAGGAAAAGGCTTGGAAATATCAAATCCCCATAGCCTACAAACCCTAAAGGTCGCAAGAGAACCTTTCTCTATAGCGGAGCTAAGGAGAATCCGGGGTTGTGAGGGTGGTGGTGGAATGTATTAGAGACGGAACGACTTGTAGAACATGCCCGAAGCCCCAGCATGTACACTTATGTGCACACACACACACACACACACAGAGAGAGAGAGAGAGAGAGAGAGAGAGAGAGAGAGAGAGAGATGAGTTCAACTTTGGATGTTTCCTATTTCCACCCAGTTCCTAGAGGAATTAGGTTCTGGTTGTTTAGGATTCACATTACAGTGACAAAGAGGTTTTTTTGTTTGTTTGTTTGTTTTTTGTTTTGGTTTTTCGAGACAAGGTTTCTCTGTGTAGCTCTGGCTGTCCTGGAACTCACTCTGTAGACCAGGCTAGCCTCGAACTCAGAAATCCACCTGCCTCTGCCTCCCGAGTGCTGGGATTACAGGCGTGCGCCACCACCGCCCGGCGACAAAGAAGTTTAACGAAAGGCGAGTGGAAGCTTAGAAAACTATTTCCCTCAAGAGCTCGTTATCATCCCTGGGGGGCTGTCAGACATCTCCTGGGGGAGCAGTCAGCCATGCGGGCGGGTCCCACCACACGGGGGCAGTGGCACCTCCATCTCTAAGCTGTTGTGTGACACTGCACACTCACTCTGGCCTCAAGGATGTGGGACCAGGAACCAAGAGATCGGGACACTCCCAGCTCTGGTTAGTCATGTGACCATAAGCCCCTCCCTTGTGCTTTCCTCAGGTCTAACTCAGGGGTCACACACAGGCTCTAAGTCGGCAAGCGTCCTTTCTAAGACACTCTGCTCCTCAGCCTCTCTCCCCCACAGGGGCAGAGAAAGCCGCGTGAAGGATGGCGCTGGCCTTTTCTCCGGGGATTCAGAGCAGTCCTAGTGGCCATCACCTGTGCATGGGTGGAGCGTTCGTTCTTGGGTGACACAGGAACAGGGAGCAGGGGACGGCTTGCAGGGAGGAGCAGGCTGGGGGGGGGGCAGGGTCTGTGGTTCAGAGATGGCAGGCTGCCTAACTTGAGCCAGAGCGCACACTTGGTAAATAGGCTCTCTAAATCAAACTCTGTGGGATTCCTAGCAGTGACTTAGAGCATCGTCTCGGGAATACGGGAGAAGCAGAGTCTTTGGGGTTACCAAAGGTGAAGAAGAGAGAGAAAGGACAGGATGAGGGAGGGTGAGGTGGGGACGTGTGGTGCTGGCTGAGGAGGCTGCGCTGGGGGAGGGACACGGGTCACGTGCATCCTACACGCTTCCATCACAGAATGGTCAGAAGGCACGCTGAGTGAGAACGCCCGGGAGAGCTGTGTTCACAAGGAGCCTGGCGTTTGTTTAAAATGATGTGTGTGGGGGGAGAGCACGAGGGTGCCCGTGCAGATGAAAACGAGATTGGTCCTGACTGGGTAGATGTGGGACCAGAGAGTAGAGAAGGAGGATGGGAGGGAAGGCCACAAAAGGCAAAACCAAAGAGGGGGGGAGGGGTCGAGGGAGGGAGAGAAGGGGACAGGGTGGCTAGAGGGAGAGGCCCAGAATGACATCCTGGAGGGAAGGGAGCTGTTGCTACCCTATCACCTTAGAAGCCACCTCGAGTGCAGAAGTCCGGGGGAGGACTGGGGGTCCTCCCCTCACTCTTTCCATCACCAGTGGGGACACGGGGGTTCGGAAACCCAGCAGCTGGAGCACGGTCACCCAGACCCGAGAGAGTGGTCCCGACATGGCCACCGCAGTTCTCAGCACACGCTTCTCTCAGCCCCGGGTTTTTTTCTATAGTGATGGACACAGCCAGGAGTCACGGTGTACATCTGCCATCTCAACGCTCCAGAGGCCGAGGCACCCCCACACTGAACATTGTTTCAAAACCAAAACCGGCTCTCTGGAGGGGACCCAGCTAGGAGCACACAGGGCCCAAGATCAGTGGAGCAGCTGGGACGGAAGTCTTCCTGCCCACTGCCATTTGCACCGGGGAGCCAGGAAACTCCACAGTCTTCTGTACATACCCAGCAGTGCTTTCACTTTTGAGCTCAGAGGAGTAAGGACACAGGCTTACTGGCCCACAGGGGGAACAAACTCCAGCCAGAGACAACAATACCAACTAGCACCAGAGATAACCAGATGGCGAAAGGCAAGCACAAGAACCCTACCAACAGAAACCAAGGCCATATGTCAACATCAGAAGCCAGTTCTCCCACCACAGCAAGTCCCGGATTCCCCAACACACCGGAAAAGCAAGAGTTGGATTTAAAATCATATCTCATGATGCTGATAGAGGGCTTCAAAAAAGACTTAAATAACTCCCTTAAAGAAATACAGGAGAACACTGGTCAACAGGTAAAAGCCCTTAAAGAGGAAACACAAAAATCCCTTAAAGAAATACAGATCATGGGTCAACAGGCAGAAGCCCTTAAAAGAAGAAACACAAAACTCCTTTAAAGAATTACAGGAAAACACAAACAATCAAGTGAAGGAACTGAACAAAACCATCCAGGACCTAAAAGTGGAAGTAGAAACAATAAAGAAATCACAAAGTGAATCATCTCTGGAGATAGAAAACCTTGGAAAGAATTAAGGAGTCATAGATGTAAGCATCAACAACAGAATACAAGCGATAGAAGAAAGAACCCCAGGTGCTGAAGATACCATAGAAAACATTGACTCAACAGTCAAAGAAAATGCAAAATGCATAAAGCTGGTATCTCAAAACACCCAGGAACTCCAGGACACAATGAGAAGACCACACCTAAAGATTATAGGTATAGACGAGAGCAAAGATTTCCAACTTAAAGGGCCAGTAAATATCTTCAACAAAATTTTAGAAGAAAACTTCCTTAACCTAGAGAAAGAGATGCCCGTGAACATACAAGAAGCCTTCAGAACTCCAAACAGACTGGACCAGAACAGAAACTCCTTCCGGCACATAATAATCAAAACACCAAAATCACTAAACAAAGAGAGAATATCAAAACCAAAACCGAATATCAAGGCAAAACAGAAAGGACAGACGAAGCGAATACGTAGAAAGTCAGGGCTTTGCGTCACCTGTACTTTCCCCAAATCCCACTGCACAAGCAAGGCCCGTGACACACTGTCACGCCAGTGGTCGAGTGTGAGTGTGATACCCTGCAGCCGTAGGAAGGGATGTCCATCACTGTGGTCCGGGCCCTTCCCTTCCAAAGGGGAAGTCAGGATGGCTGAGGGTAGAAAGTGACATCACACCACTAGACACGCTTAGCTCAGGGCCTGAGTCCTGAGCTTCTGAAACTAGAAAGAACAAGAGGTACAGAGAGATGGCTCAGCAGGGGATGGTGGCGCGTGGTGTCCCAAGCCTGGTGACTTGAGTCCAGCTACCAGGATCCCATGTAAAAGGTGTAAGGAATGACTTCAAAAGGTTGTCTTTTGACCTCTACATACACGGTGTGGCGCACATGCCTTCCCCTACGTCACATGTAAACACACATGCATATATCCACGCTAAATAAAGAGCAAACAAACAAACAAAAAGAACAAGCGAGGTGCCCCTCAATGGCTCTCACCTGCACCTCTTGAGAGAAGGCGCTCTCGGAGGCCCACAGGCTTGGTTCCTTGCCAGCCTTGGGGCTGTCGGTCTCAGGTGGCCCCCTCTGCACACGTGCCCTGGTGGACACCAGCACCTGCTCATGTTCCTGAAGTGTGCCGGGCTCCGGCCCCTGGATGGTGGCGATCCTTCTCTGGAATGAGTGTGGGCCTTGTGTGACCTCCTCTTGCCAGGAACTTTGTGCGGCTTCTGGTGGATATGGCGCTGTGGAACCCTGTTTATCCCAGTCCAGCGTTCTGGGGTCCAAGGCAGGTGATGGGTGGCCAGGGAGAGAGAAAGGACAGCTGTTCACCTGCAGTCTCAGTCTCTATTGCCCCCTTTCCCCGCTGACCTTGGCATATCCAGGACACAGCCTGCAGTGTCCTCTAGCCCTGAGGGCTGGGAGAATGACTGGCCTGTGGAGATGCGTATGTGGCCTATTCTGTCCTTCTAGGAGGAGACGCCACGGATACCAGAATCCCTCCCTTTATGAGACTCTCTCCCTTCCCCAGCGCCAGGAGCATCTTGTCCCAGCAATGCCCAGGTCGCTGGGCTCCCCATGCCCATTACTCATATCCTCCAGACCGAGACATTTGTCTTTCTCCCTCCCTCCCGGCTCATTCACACAGGACGGGCCTCATCTGGCAAAGCGACCACTCTCTTTCCCGCTACGTGTGCTCTTTGGTGGATTCCAGAGAGCCCTGTGCCCCTCCTCCTCCCTCTCAGGCACCCCTCAGGAGGCCCGTTAGTTCTTCCAAACTTCCAGGACTTTGACACCTTGGAGCACCTCAGGATTCAGACCCACATGTATGGCCTGTCCACAAGCGCGCATTCTACCCGACCTCCTCATGGCTTCCCCACGGTCATTCTGAAGGTCCGGAGCATGAGTGTCTGCGTCACTCATCAGCGAGGGGCACCTGGTCCTCAGTGTCCCTTTGGTTTCCCTTACTCTCCACGCTACATCGGCCAATAAACCACTCTGCTTAGACTTTCAAAATACATCTGGAGCCCAACTACTCTCAATGCTGCCTCCTGGTCCCCAACACCATCATTTTATCCCTGATGCTCCTGGTCACCATCAGGTTCTCCTCAGGGCGAAGCCCTCCACCAGAGGCGGCCACAGGCTTTCGGGGTCCCCACAGTCAAGCCCAGTTCTCTTCCTGGTCTCATCTTCTCTTGCCTCGGCCCCAGAAGCAATGACCTGCTCATTGTCACTGGTGTAAGCCAGGCACAATCTACCCAACACCCTATGCCCCAAGGGGCACTTTCTCTGCACCGGTGTCTCACCCCTTTTGTTCTCGCAGTCTTGTTGGACGGTCGCCCACTCAGGGCCTTCTCTGTCACCTCGCCTTTCCATACACAGCTCCGCCTCACACCCCACTCCCTGCTTTGCCTCTCTTTACCTATCACCTGTCATTACCCAGCAAACTTTCGGTTTGCAGCTTATTTTTACCTTCTTAAAGGTGTACACCACCTCTGCTCAGCGATTTTTTTTCCATTCTCGTGCTTATGTGTTATGTATGTGTGCAAGTGTTTGTTGGCCTGTGTGGACACACGTGTGTATGGGTGCTCATGTATGTGCGTGCACGCACGTGCACGTTAGACACCCGAGACTGACACTGAGAACCACCCTCCCTCGCTCTTTCTCCACACGGCCGGTTTAGCTAGCCCGCTGCCTGTAGGAGCCCCGTGTCTCTGCCTTCTTGTGTGTGTCCTGCAGAGTCAAACTCTACTCCTCATCTCTGTGCATCTTAAGTATTAAGCCATCTCCCTAGCTACTAGATTTTTAATTTTAGTGACAGTTATCCCTTCATATCCAGGGGAAACTGGTTCTGTGACCCTTGTGGGTATCAAAATTCAAGGATGCTCAAGTTTCTTCTGTGAAACGGTATGGCATTGCGTGGAACCCACACACACCCTCTTTCATGTTTTCTATCATCTGGAGACTACTTATCATTCCCAACAGGATGGAAATGCTATACAAATGGCTCCTGTACTGCACTGTTTAAGGAGCTGTAGGAAATATCTACCTGTCCAGGGCGGCTGCCATATATAGTTGAAGCCATGACTTTGGAAACCATGATTATAAAGCCATGGTGACTTCAAAGGGCTTCTATAACTCTGATTATATTTACAGTATCTTGTTGCTTGTCAGTTTCCCCACAAGAACACTCTTTTTTTTTTTTTTTTTTTTTTTTTTTTTTTTGGTTTTGGTTTTGGTTTTTCGAGACAGGGTTTCTCTGTGTAGCCCTGGCTGTCCTGGAACTCACTCTGTAGACCAGGCTGGCCTCGAACTCAGAAATCCGCCTGCCTCTGCCTCCCAAGTGCTGGGATTATAGGCGTGCACCACCACCGCCCAGCAAGAACACTCTTGCAGGCAGACATTTCTCTTCACTGCCTTTGAATAGGAGCCTGGCACATAGTAACTGCTCAGTAAACATGGTTAACGAGTGAGTGAAAGAACTGTACCTGTCCACACTGGATACTGACCACAGTCACACAGCCAGCAAATGAATCAACCAGGTCAGAACCTGCCTTCAGTGAACCTGCTGCTCTAGCAGACAGTTGCCCAGCAGACAGGAAGTGGCGAACGGCTGCCTGCTGAGTGGGAGGCCACCCAGGTGCCACGGGCATTTCACCAGGACCCTCACAACTCTGGTCTGTCCAAGTCTTCCGCACTAATGAAAGGATGTTTTTAGGAAGTGACATGAGTTCTTTCCCGTCTCCTTATGCAAACACTTCCTCCTACACTGGCCCGTTCTGAGGATGTCAGGGAAGGCTTCAGAAGGGAAGAAGAGAGCAGAGCTGGTCCCCGGCCTGACCAGTCCTGAGCTCCTGAGGAGTCTGAGGTGTGTACTGCCTGCTCCTGCCACATGAGCCGCTATGCCTTACAGAGAACTCACAAAGCTAAAGGACACGATGCAAGAAAGGGTCTCTACACCAGGGTAGGCACGGACACTCGACTCACGTCTACATACTCCTCTCTGCCAGCCCTGAGCCTCTGTCTATACTCAGCACGGTGCTGGCGTCATGTCTGCAGAGATACGGGACTCTGGTGTCAAGGACCCCGAAGCGCTAAGCCCCAACACCATGGTATAGCCACAACTCCAACAGTGCATCTCCTAGGCACACAGCGCCATAGCCCAACTCCTCCCTGCATTTCTCCTGCTGGCCATGACTGGCAGGAGACTGGCCCTTGGCCGCTCACAGCTCCTTTCTGACGGCCGGTGGCTTCAGAGGCATTCAAGTTTACAATACAGGATCAGCAGCAGCATCCAAAGCCCGGGAAGACAGAAGCGACCCACAGACCATCCTTACCTGGCCTGGCTTCTGTCCGGCACCTGCCTCACTGTGGGTGAGTCTGTGATTCGGGCGTGAACTCGCTGCTGGCCTGAAACAAGAGACACTTCAGTCTCCGTGTCCTGCTCTGTGCCTGAGACTTCCTGCCTCTTCTTGTCTGACCTCTGACCTTCCTCCTGACCTAGCAAATCTGCCAGGCCATTTGTGGCATCTGAATCCACTGTGTCGTCCTCCACCAGGTCCTGAGAGCCCAGCTCCGGGCCCTGCACGTCCTCTGAGAGCGCCCCCTCCAACTTCCACTCTGGTATGGCGTCAGAGTCCTCCGCCTTACTGCACTCCAGAGAGGAGTCCTCGGCAGTGACCAGGGAGGGCGTGAGGCCCGAGGACCACACCTGCATGTCAGACATCTCCAGCATGGTGTCATGCTCCGTGGCCGCCAGGGGGATGGCGTCTATGACGGCCACCTCGTTCCAGTACTGGTCTGCACACAGTGGAGAGGGAAGAGCGTAGTGCAGGGAGGCGGGGGACAGCAGCTCGTCCTGCAGCGAGGAGTAACCTGGAAAGGCAGACAGAGGGCGACATGCTCCAGAAGCGATTCCCGGTCACACACGCTCACGTGCAGGACCACACACACACTTACACACAGGCACGGCCACAGAGAGGCATGCACATTCAGGGCAGGGGCTTTCCAAGCTCCAGGTCCAAAGCTCAGGCCTTGTGGCTAATGCCGGGACACCCTGGCAAGAGAAACAAGGCTCTGACCTGGATGGGGGCAGCCGGGGGTGGGGGTGAGGGTAGAGAAGGGGGGCTCCTTTGCTGGAGGGCAAAGAAACACGATTGAAATTTATTCTTATCCAGCTCAGAGCACTAGATAAAGAAGGCTTTATCCAAAGGACGTGTGCTCCGATCTGTCCTGATGGATCGGATGAAAGCCCCCAGTCTCCGTGGCTGGCGGAGGAAAGGGCGCTCTTTTCTCAGTCTTTCGAGTCCTGTTAGGAATGTACCTTGTGGGGAGAGTGCAGCCCACCCAGGGTCAGGGTCAGTAACAAGGCTGCCCTGGAGGGGTCTGACAGGGTACACTGAACATCCACAGACCTCAGTGCGGTGGTCAAGTGGGAAACAGCCTTCTGGTTTGGCAGGAAGTGACTTTTCCTCAAGGTGCAAATTGGTTCCACAAACTCTGAATGATCTACAGTGGCACAGGTGAGGGTTCTAAGGGGTCAAAAATGGCGCAAGGTCAGAGGGCACCGTGGGTTCCAGCACACCTGCCCGCAGCGCTTCATCCATAGGCCCTGAACTACCCCCCAGCTCTGCTCCAGCGGGGACCCAGTCTGGCCGGGGTCAGCCGCCTGCTCCCGCGCCTGTTCTTTGCTTTGCGAATGAGTCCTTGACAGTGTGTGTGTGTGTGTGTGTGTGTGTGTGTGTGTGTGTGACCTTGGCCTTGGCTTCCTGGTGTCCAGACGTGACTATGAGTGGGCCGAGAGGCGTGCCTGCACGAGGGGAGTTTGTGTGTTCAGCGGTCGTCAGTGCTCCTTCAGAGTGTTCCAGCCCTCCTGCACCCAGGAGTCAGAAGGAGGTTTGTTTGTTTTCAGGAGAGTAGGTGCCAAACTCGAGACAGACTTTGCTATCTGGCACAAAGTTTCTGAGGACCTGGCTTGTGCCTACAACTGTTAAAGATCCAGGAGAAACAAAGGGTTCCTGGTGTGTGTGTGTTTGTGTGTGTGTGTGTGTACATGCATGAATGTGTATGTGCATGTGCATGTGTGTGCAGGTGTGCACATGCACGTGTGCATGTATGTACATACATGTGTGCATGTGCACGTGTGTGCATATGTGTGCATGTGTGTGCATATGTGTGGGGGCATTTGGATACATGTGTACAATGAGGTAAGGCTATATAGTGTTTAGGGGCCTTCCATTGTCTCCCAAGCCCTATGTCCAAACCTGTCAATCAGCCAGCCCCTTCCCAGTACCCACAGTCTCCAAGGCAGGCTTTTAGTCTCATGCTCTAGATCATCATTCTTGCTCCTTATGGCCCAGCTTGCTGAGTGGCTCTCCACTCTGGGCCTTGGCTCTCCCATGCTCCCTGTGCCTAGCAGCTCTGTCTCCACTTAACCCCTACTCCTCCACGTGCTCAGCCGAAACATATTCGCCAGTGTCCGAGTCTACAGCAGGCGCTGTGCTAAGGGGCCGGGAGATGCATGCACACACGCACACACAGAGGCAGGGTCTCTTTTTAAACCCTGCTACTCGTGTGGGTCTCCCGGTAAACGCTTTCAGCGTTGGCGTGGCTGGAAGAACCTTTATCTTTGCTTTAATTTCGTTTCTAACTTTTTTTTTTTTTTTGAGGCAGGGTCTCATTACATACATGGCTGACCAGAAATTTGCTTTATGAGATAAGCTGTGCTGAAACTTTCTGCCTTCTCCTTCCAAATGCTGAGATTACAGGCATGTTCACTGAACTTGCTGCTTTTCTCTCCTTACAATATAGTCCATGTTGACTTCCAACTTGCTATGTAGCTCAGGTTGGCTTTGAAATTTCCTCCTCTTCCTCCTCCTCTTATTCCTCCTCTTCCTCCTCTTCCTCCTCCTCTTATTCCTCCTCTTCCTCCTCTTCCTCCTCCTCTTATTCCTCCTCTTCCTCCTCTTCCTCCTCCTCTTATTCCTCCTCTTCCTCCTCTTCCTCCTCCTCTTATTCCTCCTCTTCCTCCTCTTCCTCCTCCTCTTATTCCTCCTCTTCCTCCTCTTCCTCCTCCTCTTATTCCTCCTCTTCCTCCTCCTCCTCTTATTCCTCCTTTTCCTCCTCTTCCTCCTCCTCTTATTCCTCCTCTTCCTCCTCTTCCTCCTCCCCCTATTCTGAGATGGAGTCTCAACCGTGTAGCCCTGCCTGACCTGGAGCTTTCTATGTAGACCAGGCTGAGCTTAAGCATGCAGATCTGTCTGTCACCTTATCTCTTGAGCGCTGAGATTGAAAGCATTGATATATATTTCTCCCCTCCTCCCCATTTCCCCATCCCCCTCTCCTTTTTTCAATTTCCTCTCGCCCTCTCTGTCACCACTGGGAAATGACCCAAGTCTCACATATTCTAGGTAAACCGCCAAGCACACTCCGAGCCATGGCTGTCTTGTGTCTTTGACAGTGTGTTTTCCTTTAAACCCACTGGTGGCTCGCTCATGCTGTGATCTGAGACATCTGTTATCCTCATTTTGGTTTCCTCTTATGCCGACTTTCCACCGGTTTGCTTATTGTAATTCTTAATATAATTACTAAAATGCTTCCTATATATGGGAGGGGGTCATGATATTTACTATATCAATGTATTTATCACTTTTATCAAATTCAGAATACTTTCAGCACATATGTGTACATGTACACATATACACACATATATGTACATATACATATATGTGTACACAAAGACACACATATACTTTTGGAATTGCCCCATAGCTCACTGGTGCTTTTTGCATCTTTCCTCTCCTTCCTGTACTTGTGTTTGGAGAGTGTCTGGTGATAGAGCCCTCGCGCACGCTGGGCAAACGCTCTACCCCCGAATTCCACCTGGAACAATGGTTTGAATATCAAATCACAGTTGCCCCGACTGTCCTGACACGCTTGTCCGCTCATCTGCATCAGCCCATCTTTTTTCCCCTCATTGCTGACTCAGTTTTCCTGCCTCCGGTGTCTGGTCGTCTTTGGCTCCCAGACATCATGCGTTTTACCTTTTTGGGTGCTGGCTACTTTTGTAGACTTGCACATCCTCGGCTGCTGTTCTGCTGCAGCAGTTTGATTGGGAAGCAGTTTGATCCTACTGCATTTTCCTTTCAGGGTTTCGTAGGCAGATCTTAACGCGTCGCTCAAGCTTGGCTTGATTATTTCTGTTTTCTGAAGCATGATCCTTTGACCTTAGCTAATGTCTGCATGGTCAGGCTAGCCACTGAGAACAGCTGCTCCACAGTCAGTTGACGTTTGTAGGAGACCTTCCAAGGGACTTTAGTGTTCTGACTCTCTCTCTCTCTCTCTCTCTGTTTTTGTTTATTTGTTTGTTTTTCAAGACAGGGTTTCTCTGACCTGGAACTCACTCTGTAGACCAGGTTGGCCTCTAACTCACAGAGATCTGCCTGTCTCTGCCTCCCAACTGCTGGGATTAAAGGCGTGTACCACTACCTCCATCTTCATTCTGACTCTTGTTAGATGTCTCCTTTCTTGCCTGGTATCTTCTGAAGTAGAGCTGCTTTGGTTTCCGGGAGCTCAGCATCCTCTCCGTAACCCAGGGAGATCACTTGGGCTTCCCTGGAATGCGGTTAGAGCTGAGTCTAGTCATCAAAGGACTCGCTTCACGTTGTGTCTCATGGACGCACTGACTCACACTTCCTAATGTCCAGCGTCTCACAAAGTGTTGCTTCATAGGTGACCCTCCAGAGCTTTGTGCAGCATCATTAAAAATGGTGTCATGACCAATCCCCAAACCTTGGCAAGAAGTGGTGTACCCCACAAACACATCATCAGATACAGTCATTCTGTCACCCCTGGGAATCTCATCAATACTTCGGGTAGAGGTTCTTCTGCTCCCCCCTAAACAGCAGAGGCTCTGGGGATCCCCTGTAACTCTTCCACCATGAAGCTTCCACGGTGCTCACTTGAGTGGAAATGTCATCCAAATCAGGTGTGAGTGGAGCAAACACACGTATAATTCCTGTTCCTTGTCACTTCAGGTGATTGTCTTCAGGATGTTCCCATTTTCAGAGGACCCCGCCCACCCACTCAGGCTCGGGTCTGAGGATCTCAGCAACTATGGAGCTGGTGTAGGCGGGCATCCCTGTTGGCGCATTGCCATGGTCACTATGGCTTATGCACCCTCAGTAGATTGTCTCAGGAGGCCAAGGGTAGAGAAAACCCTGGGAAGACCTATGTTAGTCCTACCTAAGTTTCAGAAGCACAAGTCTTTCTAGGACCCTTGCAGTCCTGTCCCACTTGAGACAGCAACCTATCCTCCAATCTATAGGCCTCCTGGCAGGACAGAGGGCAGTCACATATACAAGGCCTGAAGCATAGTAGGCCAGAGCCCGCCTTTCTTTCTTTCTTTTCCCTTCCTTCCTTCCTTCCTTCCTTCCTTCCTTCCTTCCTTCCTTCCTTCCTTCCTTCCTCCCTCCCTCCCTCCCTCCCTCCCTCTCTCCCTTCCTCCCTTCCTTCCCTCGGGGCCACAATGACCGAGTCCTTCCTCAGTAACACGTGTGCCTGTGTTACATTGTTTTGGCTTCTTGGTTTGAGTGAGAGGCAAGCGGGACTCCAGGCAGCCTTTCTCCGCATCAGGTCCTTGCTGACGGGTAGGGATTACTTCTTAGCCTTGTCCATCTCGGGGACCTGGGTCCACATCCCTTCACATTCCCCAGCATGGTGCTACATTGCTTTTTTGAGGGATTTCCCCAGCTCAGGAGCTTCTTGAGGTCGTGGTTGATGAGCACGGCGTGTTGTTTCCGACTGTGTGAACAGCAGCGAACCTGTGTTGCGTTCCTCCTCCGTCTAACCGTGCAGCTCCTCTGGAGTCATCTCATTCTTGGGTGTGTGGAGGGTTTGCTTGCTGATCGTGTCTGCTTTGGCTTCGTGAATCCAGTGAGAGTTGGGAGGGACTCCGGGTGACCTTTCTGTTTTATCAGCTCATTGCCCTAGGTCTATACTAACCCAAGTGCTATAATCATGCTCTTAGCTCCATGTTAGTAGCCAACCAATGGTGTGAACAGGGAATCGGACAGGAGTCCCACTTCACTAGCTGTATCATTAAAAGTTGATATAAAATAAAGTACGTTTTATTTAAAGCTAGACATAGTGTGTTCCATCAACACAGATGGAGCTAACAGATATGAGATGCCTGCTTTTTTCTTTCTATATAAGGCTTTATTTATTTATTTATCTATCTTTTTAGAAGCATGGGGTTATTTTGGGGTTTTGTTGTTGTTTTTCTTCGAGGCATTTTTTCTTTGTACATATTCCATAGGCCTGGGTGGTCCTCTCTTACGCAGGACAAGCTAAACTAGCCTTTGGGCCAGGTCTCCTTTCTCACAATAGTGCAGGCATATAGGTCAGGAAAAGCTGTCGGGGGGAAGATTCCTTTTAAAAAAGGACTCCACTTTCCTCCCTCTGCTCTCTCCTTTTCTGCAGGCTCTGTCCTGAGTCCCTGTGGTCCAGACAGAGACAGGCAGAGGAACGAGGCAAACCTCTCAGAAACGGAGGTGATGGTGACAACCTTGATGTGTCTGTACGTCTCGGCTGGCACCAGGACAGGCGCTATGTGGCCTTGTCAGAGGACACCCAGAGATGGTGCAGAAGGCCAGTGCCTCTTCCTCCCTGCTCTTGCCATCCCCTGCATCCTCTCCTCTCTCACCAGAAGGATAGCGGGTGTGGGGCAGTCTTCCTGGGATGGGGCTGAGGGTGGGACAGCCACATATAAGCCGATCCTGAGGCCTTGGAAGCAAAAAGGATCAGGCCAAGGATCAATGTATGGTATCTGCCCCCACCGAGGGCAGCATGCCTGCAGGGCCCAGAGGGTAGGCTCATCTGAAGATCTGTGGGGGTTTTAGGTGCATAAGGCTCAGTTATGTTGCACAGAGAAGCCAGAAGTACAGAAGCATCTAGACGTACAAAGCAGGGAGATGATGGTCTTTTGCTCGAACCCTACCACACAGAACCCAGTGTTCTTCTGACACCCTTATGGTAGGCTTCCTGGTGTCCCTTAGGCCTCTGTCTTCTCTCCCTGCCTCCTCCGTTCCTCTTTGTGCGTCCACCAGGCATGCCACCCTTCTGGAACGTTCTCTCCCTCTTGTTTCCAGACGGTTCACTCCCTCAGTTTCTTTGTGTCTTTGCTCAAGTGCAGCGATCCCACTACACTGCCGAATCCCCCCAGTCCCCTTATTTTGTCCTATTTACTCCCACATCCCATAGAACCCTCTGTGTATTCTCACGCATTCCATTCACGGGCTGTCATCACAGAGGACTTCACAAGGGCAGAATGCTGTTTTCTTTTCTCGTCTGAGAACTGACGTCACTCCCCTCCTAGAATGGCACCTAGCATGAAACTGATGCCTGAAAAATATTAGCCAAATGGGCTAGCCCACTGCAGCAGAGCCCTACCACCAGACACAGAACACACAGAGCCTTGGCCCCACTCGTGGACTTGGGCCGTGCTGAGGTGCTAACACTCTTCTAGTCTGCTGGGTGCCAAGAGTCCTTCAGACCCAAGAAATTCTATGGGTCCGACAGTCCCGTGAACGTTAAGTTAATTTCAGGCATAAAAATAATCAATGGATTTAACTTGATTGACACAGCATGGGCAATCTCAAGAAGCCCATTGTACACAACGAATATCCAGTGTTTACTCACACTTCCCAAAGCTTACACAAGTTCTCAGCTGCCTTTGTCCCTCTGTGACAGGAGAGCTGGCCTACATGAAGGGTCCCCACAGGGTTCCAGCCAGGTTGCTAGAGGCCAGCTACAGTCCCCATAGCTGTGGAGCACTGCTCTGGAGCCCTCTGGATCTGAAGAGTGGGCGTAGCATATGCAGCAGCAGCCACAAGGCGACGCAGACGACACGCCATGCACACGCAACGGATGCCCATGGAGACAGCCATGACGGGGGTGGGAGTGGGGGTGGGGGTGGGGGAGGAGTCCTCTGTGACATGCACTTGTGAGACCTGACAGTTCTGTACACTTGGCCAGGTGGAGACAGTGGAGAACAGGAAGTGCAAGAGAATGAGTGGTCAGGATGAGGGAGGTCAGAGGGCAGAAAGAAAGGAGACGGGATGGGACTGGTAGATGAGCCCCCACACGGTGGCCTCGACAGCACGTTTCAGGAGACACAGGACGAGGGAGAGAGTGGGGAGGCTTGGCATGCGCAGGCCCCGCCTGGCCGAAGGAAACCCTGTGTCCAGCCTAGTCTAGAACTCACCTGCCCCTGACACTCCCTTCTCCCTGGTGGTACCACAAGCTGTGACTCTTGTGTCCCTTGTGTCCCTTGTGTCCGAAATGTACACAGCCAGGGACAGCCTTTACAACTAGCAGCTTGGGGAGAACTACTGTCACCCCATCGCTGTGCCTAGCGAGGTGTGGGATGCCAGACGACATGTCCCGCAGCTGACAAAGTTTTCAAAGTTAGTAAGCAGCTTGGAAACTAGCCCGATTTCTAAAGGCGAAGAGATATCTCTGCTCTATGAGGGCCAGGAGGCAGGAAGGGCCTAACTCCCAGGCTGAGTGGAAATGGGGTCCCCCTCACATCCACTGGCCAAAGAGGGGGTGGACAAAGTCAAAGGCCTTGTGGCCTCCAGGCCCTGCTCCCTCACAGCAGTGGCTGTTTACGAAGAGTGCAGGCCTGAGACCCAGCTCAGTGGCCTCCTGGGCTTCCTCTCCTCGGGCTGGGTCACACTGGGGCTCCCTGCCATGCTGTACCATGTACACAGGGAAACAGATGAGATGAGGGGGAGGAGAGAGAGAGAGAGAGAGAGAGAGAGAGAGAGAGAGAGAGAGAGAGAGAAGGAAGAGAGACTGGGCTGGAGGAGAGACACCCTTCGTCCTGAGGGTTCACAGTGGGATTCTGAACACCATCAGCTGATCCCCTTTAGAACCCGGGCCACAGGCCCCATGCATGCCCCTTGCTTCCGACTCAGCGAATATTCCACAGGCAGGGACAGGAACACTGAGAGGACCCGTGTCTTGTGAAGAGGGAGACAGAAAGCTTGGAGAGTCTAAGGCAACTTCTTCTCAGATTCAAACTCATTCTTGCCACACCAGGCCCTTCTGGGAACTTGCTTCCAGGGGCCGGTGGTTGAGGGCCTAGGGACTGCTCCACATGTGGGCACGGAGGCAGGTAGCCCTAGAGGAGAATGCCCACCCGCACAGGTGAGTGTCTCCTGTCTCTCTCACTTGCCTCTGCTCTCCCTGGTTGGAGGAGTTCATCACTGACCAAACAACACTCCCTTTAGCAGGAGGGAGAGATGGTTTGGGGGGAATGAAGTGTCGTGGGAAGGGGCCATTAGCGCTGACACCTGGATGGTGGGGCCCCAGCTTAGCCTTGGCCCAGATGTCACAGGACACTCACCATTCACCTGGGAGGGTGACAATGAGTACTCCCGGTCCCCGTGTCTCCGGTCTGGTTTGAGGTTCCTGCTCTGCCTGCCGGAGCCCTCCAACATGTTAACAATCTCACTCCTGTCGATGTTCCGCAGGGCTGCGTACAGATTCTCCACTGTCAGGAGAGAGGAAAGGAGGCGCTTGAGTAAGTTCAGATGATTCTAGAGCAGCCGGAGGTGCTGTGTGAGCCTGACAGGGAACAGGGGGGAAGTCTGGGGACGAGAAAGAATTCTCCTGTTTGGATAAATTATCTTTTTAATACAACAGGTCTTTACCCAAACGTGGCCATTTGTAGATTGTTTGTTTGATTTTTTTTGTTTGTTTGTTTGCTTGTTTTGCTTTTTCCAATGCTGGGGACGAAGCCTATTGCCTTGTGTATGTGAGGCAAGTGTTCTGATTCCACGGCCGATGTGAAGCACCCAAAGGTAGGGTGTGTGCGTGGGTGTGTGCGTGTGCGTGTGCGTGTGCGTGCGTGCGTGCGTGCGTGCGTGCGTGTGTGTGTGTGTGTGTGTTTAATAGCTATAAGAGTAACGAGAAAACAAGGTGAGAGACTCTGTCCTTTTGAAGCCCTGGTCTAAGATGTAAGATGTCGTTGGAAAGTGGGGGGCATCCAGCTCCTGCATAGGACAGGCTTTTGAGGAGATGCTGCAAAGTGAGGAGACAAGCCTTTCCCCAGGCAGGAGCAGGGTGTTTCTAGAGAGCGGAAACAGACTGGAACAGGCCCAGCCCTCTGCTCTCATTCAGTGGAGAAATCCAGCAGGAATGCTTTGAAAACAATAGTCTAACATCCTATAGCTTATTCTTCTTAGAGGCACTGGGCAATTTTCACCTCACTGAGATCGGGGACTATTGAGGGCCAGAGCTCCTGATAATGCTCTCTGGTTAGGGTTGCCCAGGAGACCTCAGTACTGCGAGGAGTGAGAGGCTGAGAGACAGAAAGAGAGAAAGCCCAAGGTCGACCAAGGTCGGCGGCCGCAGCAGGAAAGGCATCTGGAAGGCCGCTGGTGAGGAGCGTGGCTATCTAGCAAGAGAGTTGGCTGAGAGGTACTGACTCTTTGCGTTTTCGCCTTCACGGTCCACCCAGAGGGTCAGCAAGGCCGTGCTCTGATCCGACAAGGAGTTCGGGTTTTCCACGCGGATCCGGTTGATATCCTCCACGCTGAACTGAAGCTCCCGGGCCAGCTCTGTAGGCAAGGGACCAAGAGCCAGTGAGTGGCGAGTTTATAATAGCCGCCATGAAATCCCGGGTTCTTTTCCACCCGGAAAGATTTGGTGCTGAGTAAGTGTCCGCCTCCCTGTTTCCCCTGTGATGGAGCCGGGGAAACGGAATGAGGGAGTGGATGAATAAATCCAGCAAGGGTCTTTCTTCTTTCGTGACTTCACTGAGGAGGGGTGACGAGAACAAGTTTCCTCAAATACAGGGCAAGGGAGTCCCCAGCCTGTGAAGGAGTTAGAGCTCTGGTTCCCTGAAGCACTGCCTTGCACGGGTGGCTACTGGCTGTCCTCCAAGGGTCGGAAGATGGAAAGGCAACCCTTTAGTTACTACAGCACCTCCCGTTATTTTTATTGTGACTGCTCATACGTGTTTAGAAGGTGAATATGCACCAGAGTACTATTAACCAGGGGCTTAGCATTTATAAACCCTCTCTGCATTCACCCAGTGCCCCTGACAGCCTGGGCCGAAGCTCAGCTTGCCAAGGTGGTAAAATAAACAGCTGTTTCCCCCGAGTCTCCAGTCCTCCTGTTGTGAAGTAAGGACAATTGTTTCTCACAGTGTTTACAGGGAGCTGGACAAACACAGAGGGAGCTCACTGCTCTCCACCGGTACCCAATGCATTGCTTATAAAATGGGCTATCACAGACTAGGTGCGCAATGGCTGGGGACAGAGGGCTGGAAGCGCTTCACCACAGGTCACACAGGAAGGAGGGCCATGGGGTGAGGTGGATAAGGGGCTTTCCCACTCACCTGCCCAGCTGAGACCGAGGTGTTCCCTGATGACGGCCATCTTCATTTCAACACGATCTGTGTCACTGGTAAAACCTGGAAAGAAGCAGTGGGCTGCAGTTAGCAGCCTGGGCAGGTCGCAGCATGGATAAGGTTGACGTGTGGCCCTGAAGGAAGGATGCTTAGGTCACACAGGTAGATCACCGCCAGGTAGATCTAAAGGAAGGGCTTTGCCTGCTGCAGACAAAGTAAGATGAACTGGTACCCGGACAGAGGCCCTGGCAAGGCAATCACTGGCAGATTCCCCTTATGGGGATACGATGGCGTTCTTACAGGAGGAAACATGTTGAGGTGCTAAGCTAGGGGGTCCTACCCAGTCGGGACTCGCTGAGAATGCTGTATCGAAGGGTCAGGGGCGTCAGGGTCCTTCTCCTGTCTTCTGCTCCACTGCCCTGCAGAAGACAAAGAAGGGGTGTGATGGGTTTTGGGGTGTACTCCCTCTTAGAGGAGCTGATACAAGCTCTCATATTGGAGGGAGAGGACATGGTGGTCCATGGCCTGATTGATAAAACCTGCGGGAAGAGGAGGGAACGGAAGAAGGTTGGGGAAGCAGTCACCCAGAGGGCAGGTAGTGACAATTTATGACTTCTATCTCCTTGGTTGGGGAGACTGAGGCAGAGAGAGTAACTCGCACAAGGTCACCCAATAGAGACAGATTTTGAATTTAAACTCAGTTTTTCTTTTTAGATTCTCTTCTGTTCAGTGGCTTGTTTCTGACACTGCCCTGTCACTTAACTCCAGGGCCTATCTGTTCTAGGCACTGGACATCCCATTTGAGAAAGAAATAGGTTCACCCTCACCCCGCCCCCTACAAAGGAAAGAGAAATTGAGTCACATATATGAAGGTGACTTTGTTTCTCTTCTTGGTGACCATGGAAGACAAGTGATTCACACAACAGCACAGTGGCGCTGACAGAGACATGGTGACACTCTGAAGTTGTGGTCCCTCCAAAGGTCCAACCAAACAGCACGAGATCAGGGATCAGAAGAAGTACACTGACTGGCCAAGACTCCCTGGCTGAGTTTGGAAACCTGGGTTTTGATGGTCGATGGGGACACCCGGGTCCCGTTGTTTGAGGAACAAGACAGGCAAATAAATCGAGAGAGACTTGACAACTTCTGTCTATGAGTACGTGACCTGGGGCCGAGTCCCCATTCAGCTGTGCCCCCTAGAGGCCCCGAGAGCAGCAGCCAGGGGCTCTGAACTCCACACTCTAGGGAGGCCGGCTCCATGTGAACAGTCCTAACGGCATTTGCTCAAGTCACACAGCCAGGCCTTACGAACATTCCAGGGCAGGCTTTCTCTGCCTGGCCACAGAACAAATGTCTGGAACAGGGCGAGGGCCTTGGGGAGCCTGGGAATTCGGAGATAGTGTTTCAGAAGGAAGAAAGAAGCCCTTTGGGCATACGCATGTTCTGGCGTCTACGGGGTCTACCCACGGAGTTTCCGAGGGACGCTGGCAGGTAGCAGCTCACCTTGGTACAGGGGGGCATGGTGATATTCAAGTGGCAAAGGATGTGCTGTGCGTCCTCGTATTTCATCGTCTTCCGCAGGAACGACAAGAACCCTCCGGGCTCGCGGCTGCTGTCCCTCACCTAGATCACACACAGGGAGCTTTAGGATCATGCCTCTAGACTGGTGTTCTCAGGGGCGGGGTGTGTGGGGGGGTTTCCTGCCTCCCAAACTCCTAGACCAGGGAAAGAAGGTGGCGGTCAGGAGGCCAGCACCTTCACGGGGATGGCCAGCCGATTCTCTCGAAAGGACTGGAAATGGAAGCTTCGCTGTTGGGCCGCTTTCTTGACAGGCACCAAGTTCCCAGAGAGTTCTGCAAACAGAGGCATCCCTTCCAGAACCTACAGGAAAAGAAAAGCTGAGCTCCTATAGAAAAGCCTGTACGTTTCCGTTCCCTCCCCCACCGCCCCGCCCCTTAAACCTCTCTCACACCAAGAGAGTAGGAGAAACCTCACTGCTTGTTTTAGGAAGAGTGTCATAAATGAGCCACGTTCCCTTAGTGCAGACATGTAATGAACAGCGCTTTCAGACGCTCCCCAACCAGAACTGTTCCCAAGCACTCGCTGGCCCGTCAGGACAGCAGGGCATGTCTTCTGAAAAAGCTATTCTTAGTCTATCGGAAGGGGTTTGCTCCTGAGATGTGCTGGAATGCCCACAAATACTTCTCACACATACAAACTCCTTCTATGCATATAATAGCGTCAACCGAGATGATCTTGTGAGCATATTTCACTGTTGGGGAAACTGAGGCCCAAAGACAAGAAGTACTTGGAGCAGTGAGTGGAAGAGCAGTATCCAAACCAGACACGCCCAGGCCTCAGCCAGGGACTTTCGGTACCATGTCAGCTCTGCTGGTTGGTTCTTTGGACACCTTGACACAAGCTAGAGTCACATGAGAAAAGGAAAGCTCAATTAAGAAGCCCATCCCCCATAGTCAGATTGGCCTGTGGATAACCCTGCAATGCCTTTCTTTCTCTCTTTTTAAAAAAAAAGATTTATTTATTTTATCTATATGAGTACACTGTAACTGTCTTCAGACACATCAGAAGAGGGCATCAGATCCCATTACAGATGGCTGTGAGCCACCATGTGGTTGCTGGGATTTGAACTCAGGACCTTTGGAAGAGCAGTCAGTGCTCTTAACCACTGAGCCATCTCTCCAGGCCTGCAATGCCTTTTCTTGATTGTGTTCACTGTGGGAGGTGCCACTCCCAGGAAAGGTAATCGTGGCTTGTCTAAGAAAGCAGGCTGAGCACGGCACGAGGAGCCAGTGACCCGTGCTCCTCCACGGCCTGCTACTTACTTCCTGCCTCTCGATTCCTGACTTGAGCTCTTGTCCCGACTTTCTTCCATGATCGACTGTGATGCAATGAGAAACTGTAAACTAAAATCAGTCCCGCCCTCTCCATGTTGCCTGTGGTGATGGCGTTTTATCACAGCAATAGAAACCCTAGCTAAGACATGGGCATTCCCAGGTAAGATTCAGAGCCAGGCCCTCAGAGGATCCCTAGCTTCGTATGTAAACACGAGAGAGCCTCTTTGTACCGGTAAGAGGTACTAAGCGGTATATAGCATCTACCTGTCCAGACATCTCTTGCTTTCCCAGATGTTACCACACCCCAGGGTTGCTGCAGGTAGAAGCAGGAGGTTTGGGTGAAGTCCCGAAGCTGCTATCTACGCAGCACGGATGTCCTTTTACACCTCTCTCCCACTCTTGGTTTCCCAGGGATGACAAAGGTGCCCACAGCTAAGAGAGCTAAACCCCACTTCATAAGGCAGGTACTTAAGGAAAAAAATTTAAATTATGTGTGTGTGTGTGTGTGTGTGTGTGTGTGTGTGTCTATGTGTGCACATACACTACATGCATGCAGGTGCCCACAGAGGCCAGCAGAGGGCGCTGGATCTTCTGACACTGGAGTGATAGGTGGTTGTGGACTGATGGATGCTGGGAACTGAACCCAGGTCCTCTGCAAGAGCAGTAAGTGCTCCTAACTGCTGAGCTAGCTCTCCAGCCTCCGAAGTTAATGTATATCGTAACAGATTCACATGAACTGCAGTACGTGCCAGTTCTTACCATACAGGTCACTAGGCCAGAGCCATCTGCCACCTCCCTAGGTGCCCACAGGTGACTCTCAGGTTTTCATATCATATGTAAGGTGACTCTTGAGAGAAGAGCTGAAGAGATGCTATCCTAAGAGTCCCTGTAACATCAGTGGTGGGACGTCTAGCCTGGACTAGCCAACATGTTCCAGAAGCTGGCCACGAGAGCCCCCCTGCCCCAGGGCTCTGTTTCCTTGTGTGGAGTGAGAAGAGCCTTTCACGGCTGTTATGAGGAGACCTGGCAGCCATACCTCTATGTCCCTGCTCCGGGCCACCTCCACGAAGTTTTCATGCTGCTCCAGGGTCTTGTCCACCTTGTCGTCCGTCATGCAGTAGCAGCGGAGCCGCCCTTCGCGAGGGTCGTTCATCTTGGCGAAAATGACAAACTTGGCCATGTAGGGGACCGCCGTGAGCTCTTTGTACAAGAGGGTGGCAAAGTGCACGGCCTCTGCCGTCCTGGGACAGTCTGACAGCCAGAATCTGAAAGGGCAGGGCGAGGGGTGAGCGGAGCCACGCAACAGCCCTCGCATCCTGTCTGGCGGTCTTAAACGCAGGTATCTTAAACGCAGCCCGGGAAGGCGAGCCAGGCCACGAGGATGGCTCCGCCATGCTGGGCTGAAAAAGGCGCTGGGTCTCACCTGGCTGAGACGTTGGTGGTAAAGTTGGCACACTCGTTGGCATATACAAGCTTGGTTGTTCCCGTTATATCTTCCCACTGGGCTTGGTCAGTCCCACCTACAACACCAGCAGAAGCAGAGCTACAGACGACTTGAAGCTTACTGATGTGCTCAGGGCAGGAGAGGAACCTCTGGGTGATCTTTGGTCTGCGGCCCAAGCATTCTACCCCCCTCACGCTTTGCTGAGACTCATCCTCGGGCCATAGACTTACTGAGGTCACCTTTTCTGTCATCCCCAGGGAAGACATAAGAGCCTAATGAGGCTGCTGGCTTACCACCCAGTGCGTTCCCCCCAAACCAGCTGCTGCCAAGGAAACAGAAGAGGGGAGCACCGCTCACCGATGACGCTGCACAGGAGGCGCAGGCTGGTGGTGTCACCCTCTCCACTGTCCCTGGGGTTGTCGGTCCAGGAGGGAGGGAGCGGGATTCGCAGCCCAATGGGACGGTGGAATTTCCGGCGCCTTGGCTCCACAGTAACGATGGGGCTGAACGTGGCCTGGTTGCCCAGGAGCTTGGTCACCAGCTCATCCGGGACAGGCTGGGCCTGTGAAACGCCAATGACAGAAGGCTCAGCTCCAGGCAGGCGTCCAGATAGGGCCAGCCAGGTACCCTCAACATTCAGGTGAGGAGGTGACCACGCCCACTCAGTTGTCCCATTATATGCTGATGAGAATAGTGTCCACCTCAGCCTGACCCCACGGTGTTATTGTGAGCCCTTTCTTCTGTTTCCCATTCCCACGTTTCCCTCTGCCCACCCACCCCTCTCAGAGTTGCTCTTCCAGCTCAGATTTCCCAGACAGAAGTATGCCCCCCCCCCCCCGTCCTCAAAGGCCCGACCTCCAGGAAGCCCTGGGAAGCCAGCGAGGAGGTGGGGGGGGGCGTCACCTGCAGCGCCAGCTTCACTTTTTTGGTCACGGCGTTTTCGGGGAACGTCGCCTGTACCAGGGGCACCAGCTTGCTTCTGAGGGAGCCCCCTTCGGGACCGATGGTGTCGTAGTCCTGGCAGAGCCGGGACAAGATGACAAAGTACAGGGGGAAGTCCGTGGTGATGATGCGGCACACGCGCTTCTTCGCCAGCTCCTCCAGGCTCCCCAGCTCTGGAACCACAAGCTGCCTCAGGCTGAGCTACCACCGCCGTGCCAGGGGCTCCACATCCGGGGCACACACCCTCCCTGGGGGCTCGGCAGTGGGGGCACATCCCCTCTCTAGCAGCCTCCCAGAGGGGGTGGCCTAGGAGGAGTAGTCTCTGGACTCAGAGGCCCAGGGGAAAAGGCACTGGCCACAGGAGTGGGGGGGGGACACCCATGTCCACTTACATGTCCTGGGGACACTTGATCATGAGGACCATTCCCAGCCTCTCTCAGCCTCCCACGGCCCAGGCAGTGCTAACAGACCCCCCTCAATATGCAACCCAAGACCTCATCTTATAGGCAAGCAGCCTACCTAGAACGCCGGGGCCCCCTACCTTCATCCATGCCGTTAAGGATCTGGTCCAGGTAGCTTTCTCCGTAACGGCTCTTGTGCTCCTTCCACACAGAGCCGTTTTCGCTCCTCAGAACCACCAGCTCACGGTCCCCGCGGCCGTGGGAGGCAAAATGGGGGATTTCCACGATCACAGGGCTAAGGTAGAGCAGATGTGGGAGGGGGTGATCTACAGGGGGTCAGATGCCTGGGCGCAAAGGGGATCTCAGTGGGCCCTGCTTACAGCCTGCAGGGAGAAGGGACGTCAGACCTGGGCTGTGGAGGAACAAACCTGCCCGGGGGTCCTGAGCCTCCCAAAGCCCCTCAGAGCCCCGCTGTCCCCTGCGGGCTCTAAGCAGGAGAGATATGGGTCTGCATGTCATTCCTCCGGAGGATCTTGAGGAGCCTCTCTGAGGACTGTCTTCCAGATGAACACTCTGGTGCTTATATACCTAAACCAGGGGCCCCCAAATGGCCAGTTTTCCCCCTACCTCTTCTCTAGCATCCTCACGCTTCTGAGAACAGCGGGCTCCCCTAGAGCCACGGACGGTTTTATGAGAGAGGCGGGGAAGCCTGTTTGTCATCACCGCAGAGGAATGAGATGCTGGGTACTGCTTGGGGGTGGGGGTGGGGGGCGGGACCTTGGGAGTCTCGGCTGAAGTGGCAGGAACTGGCTGGAGACACACCCAGCTGCACACCTTCCCTATGAGGGCACTTCTCACCTGAGGAACTGGGCCCCTGTAGGCCCCAGGGCGATAATCCTGCTGGCGAGGCCCTCTTCCTCCGCCAGTGGGGGTGGCGTGTTCAGCTTCTGGGGCTTGACCAGGCGGCAGGTGATACGCGTGGGTGCTGCGCACGTGCGGGGCGGGATCACCACCCTTAGGCCATTGTGACGGCTTCCTCTCATGGATCCTCCCCGGGCATCCACCATGAAGCTCACCAGAAACCTAGACGCACAGGGAGATCACGACAGGGCTGGTTTTCTTCTCAAGGGCGGACAAGAGTGAGCCCCAGATCTGCCCAACACTAACACTCACCCTGTGTGGACAGGACTGGCCACTGGACTAATGTTGTCTGAGGTCTCTGTGGCTGGGCTACTGGGAATGAGTGAATCCTCGTCATACTCTTTAGATGCCTGCAGAGGAGAAAAGGGCCTCCTGTCTCTTACCTTCCATCTCCAGGACATCCAAACATGGGCCCGGGTCCAGAGCTCAATGGAAGGAACCGCTTCCAGGAAGTGAACTCTGACTCCTAAAGCAGCATGGCTTACACCTGTGACCAGGTTCATGACTTAAGCGGAGAGTCGGGAAGGGATGCTGGGACTCTGCTTAGAGTGTGCAAACCCCTGGGTTCTCCCCGGCGGTAGGGAGCAGGGGAGACTGAGGAGTGGGGTGATTATAGAGCAAGACTCACTCCAGTGCCCTGGGCATGCTCCTTTGACAGCATTCTGGGGTGCTGTCACAGCAGAACCAGGACCCCATCTCATTACGTCTTCAACGTACAGCAACACCGGCGCTGTGTTGCACTAATATCCTATCGTAGTTTCAGACCCGGATCTCCGGGTCCTGCTTTCAGACTCATATCCCTTTGTGGGGTCGGGGGTGGGGATGGGGGTGGGGGTAAGGATTCAGCCCACCTTGTCAGACCTTAGGGCAGACATGGCCAACCTTCAACACCACATCAGCCCTCTCATCTCCTGGGAAATGTTCTCGCTCTGGAGAAAGTGCCAATGGCCTAATCTTCGTCAGAGGAGATTAAACTGTGTGAACCTGCCCTCATCCATCATCTCTAACCCTTTGGACAAATGCAAGTGGCATACTAGGAAGGCACAAAGCGGGCTGCTGTCATGGACACCAGTTCTACTGAGAGCAGTGCTCTGGGACGCCTCTGTCAGTGTGGGGGTCTCTGGGGGACGACGAGGGAAGGCACAGCCATCCCTGAGAGAGAGAGAGAGAGAGAGAGAGAGAGAGAGAGAGAGAGAGAGAGAGAGGAGAAAGCTGACATGTCGGCTTCATTGCCCAGGCTGTACCACGTGAGGAAGGCTTCCTTCCTGGTCCCACAACTGCATGGCCCAAGCATCTTCTTGCATGGCTGCATGCTATGACAGCATTTCCCTCACCCCGAGTCCCCTGAGGCTCCCAGAACTCACAGCGAGGATAATGGGCAATGTCAACTGCACTGAGCTCTACAGAGTGCACGGAATCATGGGTCTGAATGGGCCCTGTACACGTCGTGACCTAGGATGCTTTATCTCCGACTGTCCCCAGGTCATAGAAACTCAATCGTGGAACGCCCTCGTTCCCTGCAGCGGGAGGAGACAAGGCTCTCCTTACTTGTTCCTGATCTTCTGATCGGATCACAACGGTCTCAGGCGTGACACAGGGGATCCTTGGGATGGCTGGAGATTCCACCCTGTGACGGGGAAATATCAATCAGAGAGCGAACATTTGAAGCAGACCGTGACGTCATTCCTGAGAGACCTAAGGGACAGGCCTCAGCACACCTGAATAAGCTGGCTCATTCACCCCTCAGGTCACCTCAGGTGATAAAATGACTCCCTTGTCTACAAACTGACCGACCCATGTCCCCCCTGCACATGTGCTCTCCCTCCCTAGGCACACCCAGGCCTGGCTTCTGTCTCAGCCCAATGAGCCCTGGGTCTGGCTTTCACCTCCATGTCTACTGCGAGTCCCAGAGCTGCGCCTGGCCATCCACAGCATGATCCGCCCACCTCCACTGATCCCATCTTACACTTGGTCTAGCTTCGGCACAAAATCCAACAGCTCTTTCTCCTCACCCACATCCCGGGAGTCCCGCCTTTCAGCCTTGGAGCCGACAAGTTCATCACCTGAAACCCAGGAGCTTGAGTGAGGGGCAGGCTGGAGACAAGAAACCTCTCTTCTTCTTAACAAGCACGTTTCCCGGTCCTCCTCTCAATATCTCCTCAAAAGTGAAGGGTTACTTTTGGTTTCTGATGCCCCAAGGGCCTCTTAGCCATGGATATCCCGAGTCCTTTTCTTCTTCCAACCCTAGAAACCAGGGTGGCCAGTTTCCTAGTCCCTATGTTTTCTCCAGTTTTAGCCAAAAAGAAAGTTTTGTTTTGTTTGGTTTGGTTTGGTTTGATGAGTTCACCTTTACTCAATAGCTCTTTTGGAGTGTAAAATGGTATCACAAAAGGAGTCACAGATAATTCTTTTCTGGCCCCTCCCCCACCCCCTCTGGAACTTGCTTTGTAGACCAGGCTAGCTTTGAACTCAAGGATATGCCTGTTTCTACTTCCTGAATGCTGGGACCAGAAGCATGCACTACCGCACCCTGCCTAGGTTATAGATCATTCCAGGCTGCCATTACAGAGGGGCACACAGCGCAGGGCTCAGACCTGTTCACCCATTCATTTCCATTACTATTTCTATACCTGGCAAATTCCTCATCCTGGATTTATGGTTTGCAGTCGCACCTAAATTGGCAACCTGCACACCCTTCTTGGCCTGACTAGAGCAGCGGCTTGGGCCCCGGCATGCCTCTCACGCTGCATCGGGAGCCCTGGCCCTGTGATCGGGAGCTGACAGGATGGAAGTAAAACAGTTCATGCAGGATGGGCACAGACACAGAGGCGTGGCGTGAGCACAGACACAGGGGTGGTGTCATGGTGTGCGATCCTGTTCCGTCAGCTCCGGGCCCTGCGTGGGGCCGGGCTGCGGGGGGGGATGAAAAGCAGGCATGGGTTAGTGAGGACTCGTGTGCTTTATGGTGGGATGTGCTCTGGTGAGAGAGACCACACGGAACAGAAAGCATTTCATACCCATTAGAGATATGTGAGCGGTTCCTGGAAGGCAAAGAAAAGCCGAGTTGAAGGAATGACAGCGTCGGACCCAGGAAAGCGAGAGGCACGTCATTAGGAAGGGGACGCTTAGAACTGTCTAGCCGACTGACACACAACCATCAGATTCCAGACACAAGGGGCCACAGAACAAGCCCATCCTAGAGATCCTGGGTTCCCTTGATCTGGGGCTTACTTGGGTGCAAGAAAGAAGGTGAGAGATACTCTTGGAGATCACAACGTTGAAACCTTAGTCACCTCATGGCAATGGAGACGACTCCGAACTTTCTGCCCCACTGCGGTTAGAAGGGCAGCTGGCCAACATATACTCTCAGTTTAAACAACCTGCCTTATCCGTTACTGGGGCTCAAGGAGGACGGCAGGCTCCGGCGGCCGCAGCTCTTAGACCTGCCTTGAGTAGACCCACCCTTGATCAAGTGCAACTGCATCAAACATACCAACTTGCACATGAAGACTCAAGATCTAAAATATTAACCTCCAAGTTCTCGAATTTCCGTCACCTAAGATTATCTGAAAGGAGTTATTCTGTCAATAGGAGATGTTTGTAAGAAGCCGGTCTCCCTGGCTACAATGTATACTAGTGTGTTCAGGCTAGATCTCCCTGGCTACAATGTACACTAGTATATTCAGGCTAGATTGGGTTTCCAGGGGCTCTGAGGGATGCCTGAGACGATGGAGCCCGATTAGTTCATCCACAAAGATTTTACCTTCATCTTCAGACACGTCCAGGATCTCATCCACCGTCTCGGGGTAGCTCATTCGGTGTTTGTCACTCACTAACTGAAAAGAGAAAGGGCGAGCTCCGGGACCCATAAAGAGCCGGGCACCCTTGTTTCAGTCCTGCTACTGCCCCAAAGGAGCAGCCAGGAAAGGTGACAGAAAAGATAGGTTGCCTTAAGAAAGCCAAGGCCCAGGAGGCTTGTGCCCACATTTCCCATTCCCTCGCCCATCCATTCTTTGGCCACTAGGTGGCAGTATGCCCCCACCTGTAGCTAAACAGTGCCTAGTAGGTAGGAGGCAGTGGCTTTGGGGCAGTAACCCTGGGGCCCCGTGGCTGCAGCTGGGGTAGGGGATGGAGACATACCACCACACTGGTTTCATCTGTGACCACCTTGAGCACGTCTGTTACAGAGATATAGCCCAGGCGTTTGGCTATGGCCAGAGGTGTGGTTCCGTTCTAGGATAAAGGAGAGACAGCCAGGGAGTCAGAGGAGTGTCTCCTGGGCACAGGCCAGGTACCCTCGTATTCTTACCAAGGGCCCACAAGGACAGACTGGGCCTCGGAGCCAAGAAGATGTTATGACCAAGTATGTGATCCTTGGGGCCACGAAGATGGGATAAAGCAGGAAGGAGAATAGGACAAACTGTAAGCCTCGGTGTTGGGTGTATGGCCTCAGGGCACCCCATCCCCCACCCCCAGGGCAGGCAGCTTGGAAGGCTGGGGGGAGTCAGTAAGGACCGCCCGCCCCTCCCCCCCCAGAGCTAGCTCAGCGAAAATCGAATAGTGGGGAGCTTTTGTTCTCTGTGAAGTTCATTGCTTGTGGAAGGTGCCTGGGCTCCACGCGGCCCTCAGCAAACACATCTACAGGCAAGGCTCCCCAGCTTTCCAAGTTGGGAACAGGCTTGCAGGTAATCCTACAAGCCCCACAGTGAGGACAGGAAATTCATCCTGAACCACGATCGGATGGATCACCAAGGCTGCTAGGGATGTCTTCGAGGCCCAAAGCCCTTTAAGTTGCCTACTCATGTCATATTGAAGGCGGCTTCTTGTCAGCAGAAACAGGGACAAGCCAGAGCAGAGGAGGCATGCTATTGGGAAAGCTAGTCACCCCAGCGTCTGAGCCCTGGACTCTGCAAGGCGCATAGCTCTGTCCAGACTCCAGGCTGTCGGCGACCTACGTCGTCAGGGCTGTCCCCCGGGCTGTCTGGAACCCTGCGGGCACTCACCGAGCTGACCTCGTTTGGAGAAGCACCATTCTTGAGCAACAGTGTCACAATGTCCGTGTGTCCTTGCTGAGCCGCCTGGTGCAAAGGGCTGTATCCCAGCTGTGAAGCGAGGCGGACGTTTGGCAGGGTCAGGTAACCGTTGGGGGGAAAGAATCGCACACAAACCCCAGAGTCCGTCTACCACCCCCTCCCGCCCCCATTTCCTTCTTTAGATTCAAAACTCAAGACTGAGGCGGGGCCTGGAGTGGCTCTGGCTGCTTCCCAAATGAGGGAGCTGTCAGCCTGGGAGCTGGGTGTAAGGTGCCCATGTACCTTGGTCTTGGCGTTGACGTCTGCCTGGTGCTGTAGCAGAAACTTCACCAACTTGATGTTTCCATAGTGACTGGCCACATGGAGCGGGGTGTAACCCATCTGAAAGGCAAGAAATGGGTGCAGGGGACAAGGCTCCAGCCATCAGAGGCACACTTCAATGGAATCCTTAGAGAAGCAACCGTCCAAGGGAGGGGGGAAGCCACAGGGAAGGGGGAGGGCTCCCGTGAGACTCCCGCTGCTGCTGCTGCTGCTGCTGCTCAGAGAAGGGGAAGGATTCGGTGTCAGATAAGGGGAGGCAGACTTGAAGCTGGAAGAGAGGGCTAGGTGGACATCTGCGAGCCTGGGAGAGGAGAAAGGCAGCTGAGGGGAAGCAGAGAGAGGACGGAGTGGAGACCAGCGTCTGCGGCAGCTCTTAGACAGGCACCAGGAGCTAAGCAGCATTCTTTTTAGGAGGCGTGAGTAAGAAGCTGGCCTGTGTCAGAGGAGCGCTGGAAGGACAGACGGCCATGCACTGTCATGCCGATATTCAACAACAGCAGACTCAATCCGTGTACAAGAGGGGCGGGGCTTCACTGTAAACTCAGCAAGCATTGCTGGCCGAGTGTCTAGGGTTTGTAGGAACTGACCGTGATCTAAAGCTTGATGGGTCACGGTTATCCTTGTTTCTGTGGGCAGCGGTGCTAATTTCCTATTGATTTTCATTTGTGTATCTTTGGTAGGGATGGACCCAGGTCTTTCACACGCCCTCCATGTTCAAACTCTGCTCCAGGCCCCATTGATTACTTTGGTGTCCTGCCCAAATGGCTGACAAGCCAGGACCTCTTTGGTCATGCATGTCCCTAAGAGAGCTGGCTGAAGATTCCAGAGAACCTCTTAACACAGGCCCTATGGGTAAGACCTTTGTGTCCGGGATGGCTTTAAATCTATGAGGCAGCTCTTAACCTATAGAAGAGGGTCCTTTAGAGAAAAACCCTCAAAGACCGAACTAGGTCCAGGATACCCTTGGGCTTTTAAGAGATCATGGCTGAAGCTGCAGGCAGTTCTTCTTGGGGTGTCTTCAGTACAACATGGTGGTACAGCTCTGGAACTGGGGTGCGTGTGTGCATGCATGCATGCTGCTGTTACTCTGTTCCTTCTTTTGGGGTTGCTTTTCTTTTCTCAGCACTGGGGACGGAACTGGGGGCCTTGCACACAGCTAGGCAAACTCTACCGGAGTCACATCCTCAGCCCTGTGTCCCGCAACCAAAGGAACTAGTTTTTCTTCTCCACAAAGTTCCTTATCCCACCAGCTGGAGGTGCTCTGTTCTCCCTCCGGACTGCCAGCTTCTCGTTCTGAATGTCTCATTTTGTGACTGCTTCCTGTCACTGCAGACACGCAGTGTGCAGTGTGCCACACACCCGCCCCCCCCTTACACTACCACACAGGGCTCTTTGCCACAGAAAGCTTGAGAGAATGTCAGACTCCAACACAATCTTGGCAGAAAAGGAGCTGTACTTCTAAGCAACTCAGAGAAATCCTGGTGTCTTCCCTCACATGCTTACTACACATGTGAGACCAGACTTAACGTCATGAGTAAACATCCCTTCCAAGTTCTCACGACCAGACTCAAAGACCTAGCAGGCTAAAAAATAAAACCCTCCCAGTTACAGTGATCATGAACACTGGTGTCTCCAGACTCAGGAAGAGGCAGAACAGTGTTGATCCTCGAGGGCCCGTCCTCAGGAAGGAGACAATTTCGAGGTGTGAGGGTGTGCCCCTGTGATGTTCTAAGGAATGAGAGGGTGCACCTGGGTGGATTGTGACGGAGAATGCAGCTAAGGGAGGGAGCCAGCCATTACAGACACAGGCATGGGGTTGCCTGCCTTACCCGGGTGGTAGCATCCACTGTGACACCATGTTTGATTAGCACGTCTGCCACTGGAACATGGCCTTCTTGTGCGACCAGGTGGAGAGGAGTGAGTCCGCTCTAAAAATAAACAGATGCACATCAGCTTTGAGCCGGGGAAGAATTCCCGTCTGCAGCGACAGAGCTGTGAGGTTTGAATTCCCCAAGTCTATGCAGCCCCAACTAGCTAGCTGCCTGGCTGGTTGTTTGGCAAAAATCTCCCTCTCCTGGGCCTCCTGAATGCCAGGTGACTAACTTAAGGGAAGGGTCAGACAGCTTTTCCTGTTCATGGTCAGACTGCTAATGTGAGGACTGTGTCTTTGCCAACCCCGGTAATAAGGAGTTCCAACCAACATGGAAACCGCTGGGCATGGCTGAGTTCCAATAAAGCTTTATGAAATAAGCAGTGGCTGGGTCTGGCCCACAGACAATAGATTAGCTGAATGAAGACCTTCAATTGGAGTAATTGCTATTTCCAAAGGAAACGTTGGTGCCTTGGTTCCTTATTCTAGATGATACGGACTACCACTGACTTTTCTCAAGGGCAGAGCGGGGAGCATCCAAGAAGCACCATGCACATGGACCACGCTGGAACTTCTGAAAGCATCCATTACTACCACTGTCCCACAGCCCTGTATAGAGGGGTGAGCCAGCCACTCTGGGAGTAAAGGACCACATTCTTGGACTTCTCATCGGATTTCTCATGAGGACAGTGTGCTGGCTGGTTTTGTGTGTCAACTTGACACAAGCTGAAGTCATCACAGAGAAAGGAGCTTCAGGTGAGGAAGTGCCTCCATGAGATCCAGCTGTGGGGCATTCTCTCAATTTGTGATCAAGGGTGGGAGGGCCCCTTGTGGGTGGTGCCATCCCTGGACTGGTAGTCTTGGGTTCTATAAGAAAGCAAACTGAGCAAGCCAGGGGAAGCAAGCCAGTAAGAACCATCCCTCCATGGCCTCTGCATCAGCTCCTGCTTCCTGACCTGCTCGAGTTCCTGTCCTGACCTCCTTTAGTGATGAACAGTAGTGTGGAAGTGTAAGCTGAATAAACCCTTTCCTCCCCAACTTGCTTCTTGGTCCTGGTGTTTTGTGCAGGAATAGAAGCCCTGACTCAGACGGACAGTGATGTGTCAGGGAGTGGAATGCTGTGTGGGAGCGTGGGCACTTTTGCTTTCGCGCCTGTGCTGAACCCCGTCCCTGGCTCCCCGTCAGGACTCCGCTTGCCTTCGCACCTCCTCAGGCCGCCCAAGGTCTGAGTCCTGGTTTCTAATCTGTTAGTTTGTGGTTTCTTATTGGTGAATTGAGATCATTAATCCTGAGAGTTATCAATGAGCAGGGCTTATCGATTCTTCTTATCTCGTTGCTATGGTACGGGTCCCCCCACCCTGCTCTTTTGATATGCTTGCTGGTCTGGGATTATTTGTTTCTTGTGTTCTTTTTGTGGGCGTGTGTTTAACCCCCAAGAATGCGAAGCCTACAAAATGGGGAAAGGTATTTAGTAATAATACACCCGGTAGATGTTAATATTTAACCTGGTAGACTCAGTTAATATTTAAAATATCTAAAGAGCTTTTTTTTAAAAAAAAACACTTAACATCAAGAAAACGAATAACCCAATTAAAATGGGGGCACAGAGCTGAACAGACTTCACAAAGAGACACTTGGGTTAGGGTTCAAGAGCTTTGGTCATCAGAGAAATATAGAGCTCAAAATTACACCTGTCAGGATGGCCAAGATGGATAAAACAAATGGCAGGTCCCGCTGGTGAGGATGTGGGGT
The DNA here is from genome assembly GCA_964023405.1 of Apodemus agrarius. Classification (NCBI taxonomy): domain Eukaryota; kingdom Metazoa; phylum Chordata; class Mammalia; order Rodentia; family Muridae; genus Apodemus; species Apodemus agrarius. The sequence continues at coordinate 16,343,874 of OZ030023.1, read as the reverse complement.
AAGGGGCGCCCTCATCCAGTGCTGCTGGGAGTGCAAACTTGCAGGGCCACCATGGAAATCAGTGTGGTGGTTCTCCAGGAAGTGGGAGTGAATCTACCTCAAAATCCAGCTATACCCTCCCTTGAAAATGTACCTAAAGGGCTCCTCATCCTACTACGGAGGACCTTGCTCAACCACGCCCACTGTTGCTTTGCTCATAATACCCAGAAACTGGAAACAGCCTAGATGTCCAAAGAGATGAATGGGTCATGAAGATGTGGTCCATTTACACAATGGAATCTTTACTATTTAGCTGTTAAGACATTAAATCACAGAATTTACAGGTAAATGGATAAAGTTAGAAAAAAAATAATTCTGATTGTGGAGTATCCCAGATCCCCAAAGACAAATATGATATGTATATTCTCTTATATGTGCATGTTAGCTTTTAAGCCTTTGATGCTCGTGCTTCAGTCCATAACCCGATAGGGGTTAGATATAGGGTAAGGGACTGGAGGAGGGAGGGTCTCCTACGGAAGGGGAATAGAATGAATAGTTATGGAGGGACACTGGGGAGACTGGAATGGGAGGATTAAACAGAGGGGTTGGGGAGAGTGGGGGAAGGGAGGAGGGAGGCTTGAAGGTTTGGTTCTATGGAAACCGACCACAGGAAAAGCTTCTTAAGATTTATGTACATGTGAAAAAAAATCTAAACGAAGTCACCAAACAACGGGGAGGCAAAGCCCCAGGTGAGCCCCCTGTGCCAGGAGCGGGTTACATCTAGGGAGCTGTCTGCCAAAGGGGCTCTACACAAATCCCTGACCAACCCAGGCTACGGCCAAAGCTATTGGTTTCTCTTTGCAAACTAACAGTTAAGGGCCTATTGGTGAAGGCAACACTGTGTATGTCATTGAACCTGCAGTCAAGCTGATGCCTAGCTAGAGCTCTGACCCCCACTGATTCATGGGACCGGAAGGCACTCTGCATGCTCCCAGAGGAGAAAGGTCAACGCCAACTAAGTGACAAACTCTGTGATTTACAGTGACGCCCAGCTTGCCCGGTATGCTGATTTAATAGTGGCACAGATGTGTGGGAGGGACCGACCACTTTTTGTTTTGATTTAAGGCCCGCCTCATGAAACAGAACCCATGAAGGACGCTTCTTGGGTGTCCAAGAACCTGACACTAGATTGGCTGTGGGCCTAAGGAAAACAAAACTACACTTTGTTAAAGAAACATAGCAATGTGTCCCTAATGACATCAAGCAGCTCGGGGAACTGCCTTGTGTTTGTGTGCAGATAGACACGCACACAGGGGTCGGAGGCCAACCCTGGGGTCAGTCTTCAGGAGCTATGCATTGTATCTTTGAGATGCAGTCTCTCACTAGAAACTGCTCTCTGCTGGCCGGTCAGTGGGCTTCAATGTTCCTCCTGTCTCTGTGTCATTGGCAACACTGGGATTAGAGGCATGTGTCACCAGGCCTGTTTTTTTTTTTTTTACATGGGAAGATTGTAAGAGCTGGAGAGGGCAGGTAACTCTGAAAAGATACATCTTATACCATAGAAGGTACCAAATTATGCCAAGTATCCCTGCCTACAGATGCTGGTTACACTGGGGCAGATAGACTCTGGGTTTTCCTAAAAGTCTTCTTGTAGATCCTCAAAGAAGTACAGAAAGGTATCGTGACACAGTAAGACTACAAAGGCCTGGGGTCTCGCTGCCTTGCAAGCCCGCTGTGGATTCAGTACAACACTGAGATGGAACTCACATAGGGCTGTTATTAGGAGCTCACCCACATACCTCACGCAGAAGCAGAAAGTACGTGCTTAGCTCAGAACCCGGCACCTACACTGACGCGATAGGGTCAACTCAGAAGGCCTTACCTTGTTCCCCAGGTTGCCATTGGCTTGCTTTGACAGGAGAAGAGCGACCATTTCTGTGTGGCCCTCTTGGGCCGCCAGGTGAAGCGGGGTCACGCCTTGCACAGACTCTGCGTTCGCTGACCCTCCGTACTGCAGCAGACTGCGGGCCACCTCTATCTGGTTCTGCTTGGCCGCGATGTGCAGAGGAGTGTAGCCATTCTGAAACAAGAGAAGGTAGTTCTCAGGGGTGGGACAGCTGAGGTAATGACAGGAGAACAGGAGGGAGGGTTGGGCCTGGCTCAGCCTCTGAGTCAGGCTGTTGTTGTCAAGGAAGGTGTGTTTAATGAATGAGCGAATAGACAAGCTTCCGCTTCTAGCTTCTGGAGCTAGATCTGCAGGCCCCCAGAGCTGACAGGCCTCTCACCATGTTAAGACTTACTATCTAGATGATGAGCGGCTGGGCAGGAAGCATTGTTACCAAGCAAGATTCAGATTCCAGCTCGGAGGCAAGATAGGTAAGAGTTTCCCATCTCTCCCTCCTGGCGGTAAGGACTCAAAGCCTGGAATGTTTCATATGGAAAAGAAACAGCGAAGCATGTATAGACACACACTGTAATCCCAGTGCTCTAGAGACGGAGGCAGGGAGAGCCTGAGCCAGCCAGGGCCACGCAGTGAGGCCCTGACCCGAAAAACTAAAAAGAATGACTGGCTCTTGAGAAGCTAATGGTTCCTCTGAAGTATGTATTTTTCTTCTCTTTTCTTCCTTTTTCCCCCCCTAGACAGGGTTTCTCTGTGTAGCCCTGGATGTCCTGGAACTCACTCTGTAGATCAGGCTGGCCTCAAATTCAAGAGATCTGCCTGTCTCTGTAAAGTCATGAGCCACCACTACCCAGCCCTGCTGTTCTTTTCTTAATAACTTTCTTTCCCCCATTAATTTATTTATTCATTTACTTTACTTGATCACAAACTCTCCTCTACTCTGAGCCCCCCACTTTAGCCCCTTCCCCATGCACCCTCTCCTTCTCCTCTGAGAAGGGAGATCGCCCTCCTGGGTACCAATCCACCCTGGCACAGCAAGTCACTGCAGGATTAGGCACATTCTCTCCCACTGAGGCCAGACAAGGCAGCCTAGTTAGGGAACAAAGGGTCCACAGGCAGGCAACAGAGTCAGGAACAGCCCCAGCTCCAGTTGTTGGGGGACCCCACATGAAGACCAAGCTGTACATCTGCTACATATGTGGTGGGGGTGGGGAGCTAGGTCCAGCCCATGTATGATCTTTGGTTGGTGGTTCAGTCTCTGGGAGCCCCCAAGGGTCCAGGTTAGTTGACTCTGTTGGTCTTCTTATGGAATCCCTGTCCCATCCAGGTTTCTCAATCCCTCCCACAAAGGGGAACAGGGTGAAGTGCCAGGGAGAGAAGGCCAGGAGAGTGAACAGAAATTGGTGTGTGTGTGTGTGTGTGTGTGTGTGTGTGTGTGTGTGTGTGTATCTCCAGAGATCTGGAATGAAGAGGCACCAGGGGAGACTATGAGGGTGACTCCCATCACTGGGGGATGTGGAGCCTGAAGTGGCCACCTCTTACAACCAGGCAGGTTCTCAATGGAGGGATAAGAACACCAAGCCACCCTCAAAACCTTTGATCCAAAATCTGTCCTGCCTATAAGAAGTACAGGGACAAAGCTGGAGCAGAGACTGAGGGAGACAGAGTCAACCAATGACTGGCTCAACTTGAGACCCATCCCATGAGCAAGAACCAATCCCTGATTCCATTAATGATACTCTGTTATGCTTTCAGACAGGAGCCTGACTGTCCTCTGAGAGGCCCCACCCAGCAGCTGACTTCAACAGCTGCAGAGACCCACAGCCAAATATTAGATGGAGCTCGCTCAGAGAGTCTTGTGGAAAAGTTAATAACTCTCTAAAAGAAATCTTTCCTGCTGCTGTTGGGCACAATGTTGTTCTTTGAGTCTGCTGGCAGGGGACTCAAGGATGCGGGGTGAGCTAGCCAGTTCTGTTCTATTCCAAGCCAGCGGCGATCCAGGACAGTAGTCCAGCACCTAGGCTGGAATACATATTTTTTTAATTATTCTTAAAAGTAGAGAAAGCATCTGCCTTGTGTGTTTCTAAAATTTTCTGGTGGGTCAAATACAATTATGTACTTGGAAGAAAGTGCTTTCCAAAAGTTAGGCAGGAGAACAGGACAGCTGTATGTGGTGACTTTGCCACATACTGCTGGGTAAGGCAGGGTGACACGTGTTGGTCTAATCAGTTAACGATGCCACCCTGTCACCCTTTATTATTAGGATCTCAATGTGTAGTTCAAGCTGGCTTGGAATTACAGTGTAGCCCAGGAAGGCTTCAGACCTGGGGCAGTCCTCCTGCCTCAAACTCTTAAGGACTAGACGTACCACCACTCCCAGCTTTCATTTTTATTTATTTTTCAGAGGTTGAGTTTCTTGTATGAATAAGCCCCCCCCATCCTCTAGCAGACATCGGATAGGCTACAGTTGGTCACCCTGTTGCAAATGATCAGAGCATTACCCCAACCATTTATAGTAAGTGAGGCCGCTGCCTGTGTTACTATCCTGTTTGATGTATTACTATCCTGTTTTATGATGAAACTATTCTCTGAGAGGTAATGTGCTTTACCTAATATAACACAACAGACAGCTGACCCTGTAGGTCCTCTTGGCTTCCTGACCTGTGATGTGTGTGCATAACACTTGAGACCTTGTGTGGCGCAGAAGGTCTAGACTGGGTGTGAATGTCTAAGTTCCTCATCACCTCCCAGGTCATGCTGAGGTCCCGGTCCAGGAACCACAATGAGTAGCCAGGCCTTGGAATATTCAGAGTGAAGGAATGCCAAGCCAGGGGACTCCCAGGGCAGGACCCATGACCTCCTGGACCTATGCCCACCCAGCCTACACAGCAGAGAGTTACAGTATACAACCGTCTCCAGACATATGCTCTCCACATTGGCCAGCGGTCCCCCAGGCAACCCTGGACTTTTTCACCTGCCTCCCACTGTCTTATTGGGGGGGGTGTCTACCAATATTTCGGATTGAGGTGTCTTACTGAAGCAAGGGCAAGACGTATTAGGGCTTTTTTTGTTTCTTCTATGCCCAATGTACAGTCATTGGAGAAATTTACAGTGCACCCATGGATGTTCTAGCAGGAGTCCCAGGTCACTTGGGCTTCTATGGGTATCTAACACACTGGCATGAACAGGCCCTGATATGTCAGGGGCAAGTTTGCCCTGGAGATGGCAAAAATCTTCCAGGTCACCTTGGGTTAAACTGGAACATATGAGCCACTGACCGTCTCAGAGCATGACCCGACCCCCCAGAGTGTCCCTCGTCTAGGACTAAAGGGTTGACGGCCTTTTGTGGGTGACAAGGAGAAATGGCGGCCAGGCTGGAGAGCCAGGGAGAGGTCAGACAGGGATGTACGCCAGCAACAGGTTCCTCTCCCCAAGGACGTGAGCTCAGGGCAGGACCGCACACGGGAGGGAATCAGTGAGCATCAGATCGAGAAGGGGAAAGCTTGGTTTGGGTGCGAAGGGATTTGCTGTGAAAGTCTACAAAATTGCCAGACTACTTTGGAAACTATTTTTTGCCATGGAAACAAACCCCATCTGTGCAGGCTTTAAGCTGCCTTTTGCTCTCTTTAAATATCATGAACCTGGCTCCAGCTCCTTTTATGTAAGTGGGGATGGGGGGGGAGGAGGAGGAGGAGGAGGGGGGAGGGGGAGGGCGAGGAGGAGGGGAGTCCAGCCTTTTATTTTTAGAAGCAGGAGTAAGTCAACGTCTTAGCTAGCTGTGTGCTGCCTCTGCACAATGACGTAGGGCTCGCTACCACAGGAGGCAGGAGTAGGGACGGAGCCTGCCGAGCCAAGAGCTTCCTGAGACGTGCTGTGTGTGCGCAGGAGATGGATGCTGTGAATTGAGGTGAGCATTCTACTGTGCAGGGACAACAAACTGAAGCCAGACATGGTCTCCTCGCCACTGGGGAGACTGGCAGGTGTCTGCTGAAGTGCACAGAGACCCACCCAGTGACTCTCTCACGGACGGGCAGCAAGGGAACTAACTCTAAATCATTCTCAGGCTGCCCTATCAGAAGGAAGGGTTCCCAGTGCAGGCACCATGGCGGCCTGACTCTGGCTGCCAGTCTCACAGTCTTCTCCTGCCTCTCACAGACACAAACCCCACTTTGCCCCGGGGGTAGTCTGGTCTTGGGTTCCCCTTCCCTGGTCCAGCAAGGCTCATGGAATCCTAGGCTTGGCAGCACATCTCAGAGGCCAAATATGAGCTCCATGCAGCGCACGAAGGAGTTTCTCTCCATCGCAATGTCTCTCTCCAAAAATCAAACTGAACCAGAGTGACCCTCACACCGAGACGAGACTTTGCTTCAAGGTTCAGAGAGCGTGTGGGAACCTGGATATCCCTCCAGGGCACTGTACCCAGCACCAGAACACATGGAAAACAGAATAAGACACCCAGTGGGTCACAGTCTCGTGGAGAGGAAACTCTGAGAACAAGCCTTGTGGTTCTGGAAAACACTCATGCACTAGGCCTCTGAGGGTCGGCTTATAAAATACGGCTTACATGCGTGGCTGATGGAGGGGAGGACATGTGGGGTGTAAATGGAATTCCACCTTTGGGAGGCACCTTCTGACAGGAGACTATTACCCACTTCCCTTCCACAGTGGGCCCTCAGAGAGCAGCATTAATCCTGCAGTCTGTCTTTGCGAAAGCGTGTTGACACACATCCCTGTTTACACAGTCAAACACAAAGCCTCTGAGGTTGCCTTAAGACCAGCAGTCCTCAACCCATGGTGGTTACTCCTTTGAGGGTCGAATGAGTCTTTCACAGGGGGTAGCCTATCAACTGTCCTGCATAGCAGATATTTAAAATACAATTCATAAACACTAGCAAAATTACAGTTATTGAAATAGCAACACAAATAATTTTATGGTTGGGGGTTACCACAGCATGCAGAATAACACACAGTACACCATAACACACAACGTGGTCGCAGCATGGGTGTGGGGCAGGGGGGCTTGTGAGCCCGCCTCCTCTAGACAGAGACAGGTAGGGGCCTTACCCAGGCAGGGCTGTGCGGGGAGCCACCTCGGGGAAGGAGGAGCTTGACAATATCCAAGTTGTTGTGATGGACGGCCACGTGCAGAGGGGTCAAGCCGTTCTGCGGAGGGACAAAGCAGAGGAGTATCAAGAGCTTCGAATCTGCGAGGGACCATTTAGTCAGCCAGGATCCACTCACTCTTCAATTCCCAATATGGCTTTCACAGGAAGTAACTAAAACCAAAAAACCCCCAAAACCGGCCTGGCAGGGCGTTAAAAGTTCAGTGACAGAGTACTTGCCAGCAGGTTTTCAAACCCCGGGTCTCATTTCATCACAACAAAAGTGAAAATAAGTCTCTTTAATTTAAGGCCGGAGATGTTGTAGCTCACTAGTAGAGAGGCTGCCTGGCATCCATTCTTAGTGCTGGGTTCCATTGTCAATATTGTAAAAATAAATAAATAAATAAATAAATAAATAAGTAAAAATAAATAAAACACTTTTAAAAAATCTGCCTGCAGCCAGTCTCGAAGGAGAGAGCCCTTGGAAGACAGCTCGAGCAGGATCTAGAACCATTTCTTCATCCCCACGGGAGAGATGGGTCATGGAATCGTCCCATCGTCCCATCCATTCAGAGAAGGTACTGGGTCCTTCTTTTTTTTTTTTTTTTTTTTTTGAGACAGGGTTTCTCTATGTAGCCCTGGCTGTCCTGGAACTCACTCTGTAGACCAGACTGGCCTCGAACTCAGAAATCCACCTGCCTCTGCCTCCCAAGTGCTGGGATTACAGGCGTGCGCCACCGCCGCCCGGCATACTGGGTCCTTCTAAAGGACAAGGTGTTTGTCAGGATGGCTTTGTCCAAAGCGATTCTTAATGGAAGTCTGTCCAGGCAAGAGAGGTGCCTTTCGGCGGGGAACTCCTTGCCATCGCCTCTAAGCCAGGAGAAGAAAGTTCGCGTTTACCTTCCCGGCTGCGTTGGGATGTGCGTCGTGTTCCAGCAGCAGCTCTGCCAACCGGACCTTCCCATACTTAGCTGCCACGTGGAGAGGGGTAAATCCTTTCTGAGGAGAAACACAGGCCATCAGGACCATGGGGGTGGGGGGGAGCAGTGCTGCTGCCCCAGGAAAGCATGGTCAGGACTCTTCCTACCCTAGCCAGCCTGGGAGTGACAATGGGACAGAAAGGCCTGAGGATTCTGATCCTTGTAAGGGGCTACAAGCCTCCCGGTACAACCTGGACAACTCTTACAGGAGAAACAAGAGAAAGCTGCCTCCGGTATAGTCAAATGGTTGTTGAGGCAGGGGCTGTCTTTGTTTGTTTGTTTGTTTGTTTGTTTGTTTTGTTATTATTCCTTTGGAGACAGATAATATATGGCCCAGGCTGGCCTTGAACTCCAGATTCCCTTTCTCCACTCTCTGAAGTATTGGGACCACAGGCGTGTGCCACCCTGTCCACAGCTCTTACCCATTTAGTCAACTATGGTTTGTAGCTCAGAAGAGTGCACAGGCCAGGCAAGCCTTCCTCTAGCAAGCTGCTTCCCAGCCCCTGAGCCCTTTGATTCTTCCTGTATATCAGAAAGCTCTCTGGTCTACAGCTAATGTCTAACACCTTTCCTGCTGCAGGAGAGACAGAAGAAGCCTGGTCAGAGCAAAAACAGACTGTCCCCTTTCTGCCGACGACACAACGGGCCCATGACCACAAAGAAGGTTAGATGTATGTTTAAAGAAACAATAGGCTGGGGTTTGTTTTTGTTGTGTTTCTGGTATTGTTTTTTGAGAACCAGTCTTGCTATGTTTTCCAGGCTGGCCTCAAGATCCTGGAGTCAAGTAATCCTCCTGTCTCAGCTTCCCAATTACCTCTATCATAGGTGGGCCACTAAACCCTGCCGGTCTGTTGCTTTCTAAGACTCAGAGCAGTGACTGTCCACTGTACCTTGGTCATGCAGGCTTGGGATGCCTCCTTCTCCAGCAGGGCCAGGGCCGTGTCCACATGGCCCTCCCGGGCTGCAGTGTGCAGGGGCGTGTGGCCAGCAGTGGTCGCCAGGTTGGGGCTGGCACCGTTCTCCAGCAGGAGCTTCACCATGTTCGTGTGGCCGATTCGAGCAGCACAGTGAAGCGGTGTCTGGTCATCCTGGGCCACGGGGTGAGAGTATAAAACCGGACACATTAACCTTCCCAAGTCCACCTCTGTATTATTATTCCACGTGGCAGCAGGTGAGGACCAGTCTGTGTAAGTGACTCACAATGAATAAAAAAGATCTGGGATTTCTTCCAGGCTCTGGCTCACGGAAACCAACGTGCTCTGATTTGTTCAATCCTTACAACTCACCAGCTTCAGGATGATTGCTACTTAATTGCCCAAAGGTTCAGTTTCCCCAGTTCTAAGTGGGAATTGTAACATTGTTTCATAGGGCTAGGGTTCAGATCAACAGCTAATGGTTGCGAAGGGTTCCCAACGTTTGTCACAGGAAAGACCAACTGATCGCTATTATGACAAGCTAGCCCTGTCTCCCAGGCTCTTTCTGCCTGGTATCCTTGTTTATATTTGACCTCTCCTTGGATCTCTGTGCCAGCAGTCACAGGGCTCCAAGTCACCCAAAGGGACAGACAGCCATTTATCCCTTTTCTACAACTTCCGGCTATAGGTCCCTGTGCAGGGGCTCCGCGGATGAGGTATCTGTTACTGGGTCTAAGCAGAGGAGTCAAAGGGGCCTGTCACGGGTAGAGACCTGGTCTTTGGCACACAGCCCATCACCTTGCAGACTTGGTAGCTGATCTTACAGTGTATTTGTCATTGAATACACAAAAGAGGATCCTGCTTTTCTAGATCGAGTGATGCCTGGCCCATTTTCCCTGGTGACACTGTCTTGCTGGTTCCCTTCCTCCAGCCACGTCTACCCACTAGCCTGATAAATGCTGCGGGGCAGTGCTGCTCTCTGGGCTTCTGTCATTCTATAGAAGCACCACTTCCACACAGAGAGACCTCTGCCCCTCACAGGACTCCCACAAAGCAGAGCCTGAGTTTTCAGTGTGACCAAAATGGGGGTGCCAAGGACTATGAGCCCCAGGCTGCAGATAAGAATGGCCTCTTCACCAGGCTGGGGTGGCCTGCTCCTTGGGACCCTCCCTTCCCTGTCAGCAGAGCTCACCTTGGCCTTGGCATTGGCTTTGGCTTTGTTCTGGAGCAAATATTTGGCCACTTCTGTATGCCCTGCTCGGGCCGCCATGTGCAATGGGGTTTCTACTTTCTGCAAAAATAACAAAATTATAGAACTGTTAACACATGCTGGGGTTGTAAAGGCTAAAACATGCTGAACTCGGATTGCTACCTGGGTGTGGTAGGATTTTGTCCAAGAGCTGGAGTCGCCCAGCAAGTCTCTTGTCTCGTCTCTCTTCCCCTCTTTTAGTATTCTAGGTATTTGTGAAAGTAAACCTCAGAACTCACGAATATTCACACGTGCAAATGCGTTTCCAGGTCGTACTTATAGAAGTTCCAAAATAAAACTCCAGAGGTGTTCAGGTGTGTGGCGCACTTAACTGGGGGAGCACCAACAGAGAGGAACGCTCACCCACACTTGATGCCTTTGCTATTCTGAGAATACCATTACTGGGGGTGCAGAAAACAGGGACCCCTTCCCCAGCTCCTCTCAGAGCTATGGCTCAGAGCCAAGAGTCCTCAGACAGTAACATGTAACATGTACAATGTTACATGTTATATCTTACGTAAGATATAGGATGCTACATGCTAAATCTTACATCTCTTTAACATTTTTGACTGAAAACCAGTTCAAGAACTTACCACATTGGAGACATTGGGTGACGCTCCCCGCTGCAATAAGTTCTTCACGATAGGAAGGTGTCCCATGAAGGAGGCTACGTGGAGAGGTGTCAGGCCAGACTAGAAGAGACAGAGGAGTGTGCTGAGCAGGAGCCTTCCCCACACAGAAGCGCAAGCCACAGCATCCTAAGTTCTTCTATCGCCGGGGAGCTCCAGGAATGGCTGCCTGAGTGAATGGACTTAGACCATTTTTAGGAAAAATGGTCGCAGGGAAGCTAGCACTGGCAGAAAAGTGTTACCACTTTTCGATACAAATGACTGTTGTCCACTTTGGAAAGTCCTCTTGTCAATGAGTTCTCTCGATCCGGCCCTTGTGGAAAATGCTGACATAGACATGCAACTTGCCCACGCATGCACGCATCACACACGCGGTCACACATAGCTATGAAGACTAGCCCAGGCTGAAGGCACACCTCCACTCTCTCCCTCCTACCTCAGTGACGGCATCGATGGAGGCTCCTGTCTTCAGCAGCAGCTCCATGACACGGATGTGGTTCTTCTTACAGGCGATGTGTAAGGGGGTGAAGCCGTTCTGTATCCCACACAGAGGACACAAAGGTCAGGAACTCACACAGGGGCCAGAGAACTGGGAGGGAAGCCTGCCCTTTGACTCAGAGGAGATCCGTTCCAAGCGCACCAGCAAGCACCCATAGCCCAAGGGACCGAGCATGTCAGCTCGTGAGCTGACAACCAGCAGGTGTCCCTTCTCCTTACAGCAGAGCGTATTTCTGAACATGGTGTTTGGAAAACATTTTTAAAAATTCGACCACATTTCTGGATACACTAAAAGAGTACTTTTTTTTTTTTTTTTGGAGGAAACCACTTTCTTTCTATTGGACACCTAGTGAAACGGAGTCTTCTCTATTGCAAGAGAGCATGTTACATAGTGCGTGGATACTGCTTAGTGCATGTTACATGTCACACCTCTCTGCAGGGCCAGGCTTTGGATTGCTAGCCTCTTCCGCGCTTCATAAGGCAGCGATCCTCAAACAAGTTCAGTTTTGGGGGGTGGGGTGGGGTGGGGTGGGGTGGGGCTGTAGCCATGTCTCTGCTGTCACAGGGAGGGAAGCGGGGGGCCAGAGGGTTATCAGTTGAGGGGAGAGGCCAGAGATGGTGCTAACCACTCTGCAACAGACAGGACAGCACATTCCAATCCAATATCAACTGGGCACTGCTCAGCAAGCAGGTTTGAAGGAATGAATGAGCTATCTTTTGCCTCTGGAGGCTGCCTGCCCTTCAGTTATCTCTCATCTGAGAATGGCCAAATGTGAGAGGGCAGGAGCCCCCCCCCACACACACACACACATGCTCTATGGCTCGCTGAATCCCCCCTGGTGGCCTCTAGCCTGGGAAGGAAGGTGAGGAGCACAGCCCCGGGAGGACTCTGCCTTAAGTCTGAACTAAGAGGAGAGATACATAGCTCAAGCTAGTCCTCAGAAGAAGGCCAGGCCTGCTTCAGAGATGCTCTCGTCTCTCAGCTCTGAGGCTGGCTGGGGCTGCCGAATCCACGTGCAAGCCACAAACACCAGTTCCAGTGTCAGGTTTCCCAGGTACAAACCTAAGTGGACCCCAGCCTGCTGGTGAGGTTATAGGTACAAGTGCCGGGAGGCCACACCCAGGGGCATGTGGATCACACTGTCAGACTCCCACGCCCTGTATGCACTTGCCTACGGTTCTGCTCCCCCCTCCCCCCCCCGGCTGCATCCACACAGCTCCGACTTCCAGATCCACCCCCCCAGCAGCATTCTTACAGCAGCCCCTTCTCACCAGGGCTCTGGAGTTTGGCTTGGCCCCTTTATCCAAAAGAACCTTGGCCACCCTGTGGTGGCCACAGTGGGCTGCCACGTGGAGAGGAGTCAGGTGATCCAAGGTGATGTCATCTATCTCGGCGTTGTATTGCAATAGAAGTCGGACACAGTCGACGTGGTCTCCCTGAGCCGCCATGTGGATTGGGGACAAGCCATTCTGGGGGAGAAAGAGTGGAGCAATGGCAGAGCTTCTGGGGACAGAGCGTCCGATCCTGCACGGTGGCGGCAGTACGGCTTCCTCTGTTTTGTCTACACGGCTCTTCTGTGTAGATCCCAAAGGAGCTTGGCTCTGATGAAAATCTTCTCTTCCCACCTCACCGAATCCTCAAGCCTGCCCCTCAGCCCCACATCTTCTGTAAAGCCTTCCCTGACCGTCCTGAGGTCACCTCCCTGGGTTTTGCTAATCTGTCCTCTTCACCCAGTCTGACCTTATTGTCTCCTTCCCGAATCATCTAATTTGCAGTCGCCATCTTGGGCATGTCTTTTCTCCTCAGTTACAAGTTCCTGAGGACCAGAACTCTGCCTTAAGCTTCCCAAATACCCACAGAGCCCAATAGACACATACAGCAAGTGTGGTGAGCCTTAGCTGATGTGTCTTTGAGAGGACACAAGGTCAACAAGACAGGCCTTAAATCTCTCTAAAAAGGTCGAGGTGGGAAGGGAATATTTTCACCAGAGCAGAGCTCATTTGGCATCTTTTTGGCTGGAAAACATTCACTTTCTGTATTGTGTATGTGTGTGGGATGGCGGGTAGGTATGTCAGTACCATGGTGTATGTGTGGGAATCAAAGGACAGCTTGCTGGAGTCCTTTCTGTCTACCATGTGAGTCCGAGTGATTGAGTTCAACTTGCAAGTCTTAGTGACAAGAACCCTTACTCACTGATCTCTCTTACTAGCTTGGATATAGTCTGTCTCATTGATTTTGTTTTGTGTGCCTAATTGCATGTATGCACACATGCATAGGTGTGTGTGTGTGTGTGTGTGTGTGTGTGTGTACGCACACGTGTCTTGTGTGTGCATGTGCACAGAAGCCAGATGTTAGATGTCATTTTCTTCTCTGCCTCAGTCCTTGGGACAGCGTCTTTGACCACACGTAGACCTAAACTGGAGGCCAGAAGGCCCAGGGGATCCCATCTCTGCTCCCCATAGCCCTAGGGTTACATGTAGCCTTTTTGCATGGGTAATGAGACCCAAACCGTATGCTTGTAGAGCAAGTGGTCCTAACCACTGAGCCATCTTCTCCAGCTCTAGGAGTTGGTTCTAAATCCCTCCCCTTTGTCCCTAACAGAAACATGTCTGTGGTTGTAAATGGGTCTTTTTTTTTTTCCTTAGACATACTGTCTTGCTTCATGCCAATCTGGATGGGACCAAGAAAGCCCTGTGTGGCCAACTGCCTAGCTTTTCCTTGAAAACTCGCGTTCACACATTAGAATCTAGAGATGTGCCTTTTCTATGGTTTCTTTTGGAACTTAACTGGAGCTCCTTTGGAGCTTTTATATATTTTAAAAACTTCTTGCCTGTGTGTCCTACACTCTGAAGACTTTTTGAAGGCTTGACTCTTTTCCATTTTGGAACAGGGATAGAAGAAATAGGGCCTGGTTTAGAGCAGAACCAGGCAAACTGAAGCTGTGGGCCAAGTCTAGCACACCATTTGGATTTGTAAACATTCTTTTGAGATTTCATTTAATTTTGTGTGTGTGTGTGTGTGTGTGTGTGTGTGTGTGTGTGCATGCGCTCGTGCATGTGTGTGCATGTGTATAAATGTGTGCATGTGTGTGCATATCTGTGTGCGTGTGTGCATGTGTATGAATGTGTGCATGTGTACACGTATGTGTGTGTACGTGTGTACAAATGCATGCTGGTGTCCACTGAAGCCAGAAGAGGGTATTGGATTCTAAAGCTGTAGTTACAGGAGGTTGTAAGCCACCTGATATAGTTCCTGGAGACTGATCTTGGGTCCTGTGCAAGAACAGAAAGTGTACTTAACCACAAAATCATCTCTCTAGCCCACAAGTAATATTTTATCGGAACACAGCCACTTGTTTGTATATTGTCTATGGATAGTCTTCTACCCCATTGGCAGAAAGTTTAATTACAGCAACAACACTGTCTGCAAAGCAAAAACATATTTGCTTACCCGAGGTTTCAGATGAAAAGCTTTCTGACTGCTAATCTAGGTGAGCTCAGACAAGAAGTCCTGCCTCCAGAATGGCAGGTCCAGCCGCAGACGCTGCATGGACCATTGTAGTTAGATTCAACATGTCTGATTTTACAGAAGTGACTGATCCTGGGTCTGTGTGATGATTCCTATACGTTGTCAGTGTGTCTGGATTTACAATCACTATGGAAAACACCTCCAGAGTATTTGAAGGTGTTTCTAGAAAGGCTTAAGTGAGAAGTGAAGACCCATCCCAAATACAGGGGGAACCATCCCAGGGGCTGACAAGCACCTGCATTCGCCTCTCTGTCCCCCGACTGTGGGTTTAGTGTGACCTGCTCCTTCATAATCCTGCCGATGGGCTTACAACCGAGCTGGGAGCCAACCAAACTCCTCCCTCCTGAACTTGTCACCTATTTTGTCCTGGCAACAAGAAAAGTAACCAGCACAGAAAAATTGCTACCAGGAAGCACACGCTTTCTGTGATAAACCCGATACATTAACTCCCAGGCCTTCGGAACTGGTTTGCACGAGAAATGTAGTAGGTTCTGGTGCTTCAGGCTAAAGAAGATCTAGAATCCTATACACAGGCCTTAGTGGATAGCATTGGTGAGTGTGGAAGACCAGAACACTAAGAAGAGTGAGAGCAGGCAGTGATGGCCCAGCTCGGGAGGTGTCGGAGAGGAGCACGCACCCTTCCCTGCTATATTCTGCCAAGGAACATGACTTCTTTCTACCGCGTACTGAGAAGTTGGCTGAGGCTGAATGAAAAGTAACGGACACATCTGTTTTGGTGAAGAAATCTCAGCCTAGGCTAGCATTCGGGCATGTCCCAGTTATGCTCCCTGGCTATGCAGGTCTGCAGTGGGAGAGAACAAGCAGCAGAGGAGAAAGATACAAAGTGTGTGGATAGGAAGGAAAAGGGTCACGAGGGAAGTTAAAGATGCAGACAAGGACTGGAGAGATGGCGCAGCAGTTAAGAGCGCAGAACCCACTCTCCTTCCAGAGGTCCTGAGTTCAATTCCCAGCAACCATGTGGTGGCTCACAACCATCTACAATAAGTTATGATGCCCTCTTCTGGCATGGAGGTGTACATGCAGATAAAGAACTCATATACATTCAATCAATCAATCAATCAATCAACAGTCAATCAATCAATCTTAAAAAATAGATGTAGACAAAATGGTGGAGCGAAAGCAGAATGTAACTATTAAAGAGATTAACACCTTTAAGGATGTGCTCTAAGAATAGGAAGATGCCCCTAGGGCAAGAGGCATCTACCTTTGGAAATACAAATTCATTTGAAAGGGGGGAAATCTGGACAGATAAGGCCTATGAACATGGGTTCCCTGCTCACGACTTTCTAAGGAGCAGCCTGTGCCAACGCCACTGTGCTCTAGATGGGAGGGTCTTGGCTCTGTCCCAGGCTGGCACCAGAGCCTGGCAGTGCTGGTCACGTGTTGGTTTTGTAGACACAAAAGATGCAAGATTAAGGGGGTTATGAGTCTCGGTCACTGTTCTAGAGAGCACCACGGCCAAATGGTGTCAGATTCTTGGCAAAGAGGCCCTGAGACACCTTTGTGTGAGGTTGTAGAGATGAAGTGTTGGTTGTGATGCGGGTGTCCTCTGAGGAACGCCGTAGGCACCGAGATAGTGCAGCCTCAAGAGGGGCTGGAGAGACAGGGACTTGTAATCTCAATGTGAACTCAGATATTGGACCCAGAGTTGTAGGATTTGGTGTCTGCCCTGCTGGGATCTAGTCTTGGCTTAGTCTGATCGTTCCTTACTTCTGGAAGGGGGATGTGGACTCTGGGTCATGGCTTAGTCGAAGTGTGTTTACTATCTTGGGTCTCAGAAGAGATCTGGGACTTTGCACTTCTTTTAAAAAATGTTTTAGGAGCTAGAAAGATGGCTCAGTGTTTAAGAGCATTTTGATACCAGAGACCTACAGGGTATCTCACGACTAGAATTGGTAATTCTAGTTCTCGGGGGATCTGACAACCCTCTTCTGACCTCCGTGAGCAACAGACATGCACATGGTATACAGACATACATGCAGGAAAACATACACACACTTAAATAAAATAATAATTATCTAAAATAAAAAATTAAATTATATGAGGGCGTGTGTGTGTGTGTGTGTGTGTGTGTGTGTGTGTGTGTGTGTGTTAGACAGTCGTGAGATGCCTGATATGGGTGTTGGGAACTGAACTTAAGCCCATTTAAAGAGCAAAAATCTCTCCTAATTACTGGGCCATTTCTCTAGCCCAGAACTCTGCACTCTATATGGTATTGGGACTTTTAAAGACGATGAGGCTATCTAGAGACAGACTTGATGTGTTTTGCATTATGAGATGGAAATGAGACTTTAGGAGCAGAGTGATGTTACCATCACTGAGAGTGGTGTGCTGGTGTGTCAGGCAGACAGAGGCTGGAGCTGTGCTGATTAATCTCCATTACTGTCAACTCATATGGACTTGGACTCTGCCTGGAAATATCCAGGCATGTTTATGAGGGTGTTTTCCAGAGAGGTTTAAATGAGAGGGACCCCCTCGGATGTGGGCGATACCATCCCTCTGACTGGGACCCCAGACTGAGTAAAAGGGACAAGGCATCTTTCTCTGTTTCCTGCTGCAGTTGCTATGTCGCCTTCCACTCCCGCTGCCATGACGTCATCACCATGTGGGACCGAGATCCCTAAAACCCTTCTTTCCTTAAGTCACACTTACAAGTTTTGTCACAGCAAAGAGAAAAGCCCAGCTGACTTGGAGTATGGCCTGTAAGATGGCGTACCCGAGAAGGAGCACGCACCTTGGTTTTGGCTTGGATGGGTGCCCCGTGGTCCAGCAGGATCTCTGAGATTCTCACGTGTCCATTCCGAGCTGCACAGTGGAGTGGTGTCAATTCATCCTTCGTAAGACAGTGAAAACCAGAAAGCTCAAAAGGCGGCCACGGCTTTGTGGTGCAAGTCCGTCTATAGAATTATTCCCAGGTGTGGACCGCCTGAGACCTCCTTCAGGCTAGCTTGGCTTTAGCTCAGTTTTGACTGTCCCCTGCTGCACTCGGTGGGGAGGCAGGGGGCACATCGCTCTTTGAGATCCTATCACCCAGTGAGACTCAAGGACAGAACTCACCCCCAGTCCTGGCCCCGAAGGCTGCTGGCACCTACCTTGGTCCTCGTTTCTATCTGAGCCCCTCGGTCCAGCAGGAGTCTCACCATGATCACGTTCCCCCTGCGGGAGGCGATGTGCAGTGGGGTGATGCCGTTCTGGAGAAAGAAACGGGGGAGAGTCAGAACCAGTGCTTCTTTGGAAGTGTACACACCAGTGACTCCCTAGCTCCTGCCCCATCCCCTGACTGCTGCAGGACAAGCTGCCACATTAACTACCTAAGTACCTCTCACCTAAGGGAGAGTCGGGGCCTGTGTGGACCTGATGGATCTGTGGTTAAATCGTAGCAAACTGACCAAGCCCACATCCCCGCAGAGCAACATGGGCGATGGGAAGAAAGCCAGTCACTCACAACCATCTCCTGCCTCCTGTGTTCACCTGAAGAGCAGGCACAAGGAGTTTCGGATTTCCTCCAGACCAAGCTGGTGGAAACTGAGAGGCAGATAGCCAGTAATCTCCTAGCAGGAGGTCGTAGTAGACACGGGAGTTCTGGCCCCTGTGCATCTCTGAGGCGGGAAAGGACTCCAAGATGCTGGAGAGAGTATGTGTGAGAGAGGCTAAGGGCACCCCGACTCTAGACACCCTAGACCCTGGACATTGTGTGCAGGCCCCAGCGAGGTTACCTGAGGTGTGAAGTTGACGCTGGCTCCCCGGTTGAGGAGCAGCTGGGCCACGTTGAGGTTCTCATAGTGAGCTGCGATGTGGAGGGGTGTGAACCCCGTCTGGCACAAGGGAGGGGGAGAAACGCTCATGAGGTACCAGCACCTCTGCACCCCAAACCAGCCTGGGGTTTCTAAACACATTAATGGGGATGCAGGACCCAACACACAAAGCAGGCTTTAACCAGGGAGATATCTATAGAAGGGACGGGGAGAGGCCCTCGGGGCAAGCTGTATCCAAAGGCTTAGCGGAGGTAGGCCGCCTCAGTGGAGCTTCCAGTAGCTCTGCCTCCTGGCAGAAGAAAACTATAAACTGAGATCACCTCTCAAGAAGAGATTTTAGTCATTAGTGAAAAGAGTTATGGGGTCCCTAACAGGATCTGTAAGTCAGCTTCCTGCTCCGCATCTTCAGACCACATCCAAAAATAACCCCCAGGGCCAGGGACACGGTAGAATTGGTGGAGGGAGGGGCCAGTGTGAAGACTTGAGCAATCTAGCTGATTGGGGGACAGCCAGCAGCCTAATTGAATAAGCAGTGGTTAGTAACACTTAGATTCCCCCCCCCCAATCTCCAGGAACCCCACTTTCTATCTTCTTGCTCTTCCACAGCTGGGCATGATGACTACTTCATTCAGCAAGGGCAGCAGGGAAGGAAGAGGGTGACAATCAGAGTCCCCTCGGAAGTGTGATTTCATTCTGGATGTAGGCCCACCCTGCTGGCTCTGGATGCCTCAAGTAGCCAGAACCATCCCAGCATGATGTCAGCATTCTCTAGGGTTTTAAGGCTGCCCATGAAGGCCTGGGCATTGAAGGCACAGCTGGACCTCAATGTGACTTTAGCCCATAGTCTTCTGGTGAACTGGCCTGCATCCCCTGGTGGACACCCTGGCTCCCCTCACCTTGGAAAGCACATCCGGGTTGGGGTCATTCTGCAGAAGGACTGCGGCGGTCCGTGTGTCATCGTTGCGGGCCGCGATGTGCAGGGCAGGGAGGCGCACTTTCCCTTTCGTCCCATAGTTGATGAGGTGGGCCACCACATTCTCATGGCCCTGCTGGAGAGCCACAGCCAGTGGAGTGAAGCCATCCTGGTTGGGGCAGAGCAAAGATGGGGTTTCCAAGGCCTTTGCACCCTCTGAGCTCAGCTCAGGAGCCACCTCCTCCCTGAAGCCTTCCTTTGCCCAACTTTCTTGCTCTGTGCTTCCACCATATCTGCTTCCTTCCTTCCTTCCTTCCTTCCTTCCTTCCTTCCTTCCTTCCTTCCTTTTAAAGATTTATTTTATTTATATGAGTACACTGTAGACACACCAGTAGGGGCCATCAGATCCCATAACATATGCTTGTGAGCCACCACGTGGTTGCTGGGATTTGAACTCAGGACCTCTGGAAGGGCAGTCATCGCTCTTAACCACTGAGCCATCTCTCCAGCCCTGCACTCTTCTATCTTACACTTGGTTTTCCTTTACCATATGCCCAAATGTGTGCTGTGAGGGTCTGACTGTGTGTGTGTGTTGTGTTTGCAGTCCGCCTGTGTGCTATGATGGTATCTGACCATGTGTACCAGGTAGGTGTTTGTTGTTTGACTAAGTGCTAAGGAGGTCCGGATGTACATCACCTGTTTGCGGTCTGACTGTGTGCCGTCAGCCATTTCCTGTACCTGCGACACTTCTGTCACAGAGCACATTCCCAGAGGGACTCACCTCTGTGGCCACATTCTGATTGGCTCCATTCTCCAGCAGGAACTTCACCACTTCCAAGTGATTCTCCTGAGCAGCCATGTACAGGGGCGTGAAGCCTTTCTGTAAACCCAAAGAAGAAGCCATTAAAGCAGTGGAACAGATGTGAAGACATACAAAACCTCTCACTTGGAGGGGGCGTGGCTGCCTCTTCATTCCCTGACCAAATTAAAAAAAAAAAAACAACCCAAAAAACAACAAACAAACAAACAAACAAACAAAAACGGCCTCTGGAAAATTATTACCAAAGGCCAAGATGGGGAGATGGCTTTATAGAAGTGTCCCCCTCTCACCTTCTGAGTGAGTCCCTAGCTCACAATCCTCTCCTTAAAAAGTGATTTTGGTTTTAATTATGTGTCTATCAATGTCTGTGCTGTGTGGGTGTGCCTCGTGATTAGAGACCCTGAAGCTGGAGTTCAGATGGTTGTGAGCCACCTGATGTGGATGCTGGGAACTGACCTTGGAGTCTGTGTGAGCATGCGTGCTTGCAACTGCTGATCCACCTCCCCAGCCCCGCCCCTCTACGGTTACTTCTTTACATTAACCAACCGAGCCTTATCACCCCATCTATATGATCCATATATAATATGTGACCTTTCTGGTCTACTTAACCAAGATGGCACCCACAGGGACCAACTCACCAAGCTAAGGACGGTAGTCTAGCCTTGGAAAATTAATGCAGAATGCCTGTGTTACTCCTTGGAGAGATGGTGGTAACAATCTAGTCCTAGCTACTCTGTGTGTGTGTGTGTGTGTGTGTGTGTGTGTGTGTGTGTGTTGAAATACACAGTAGCCAATGTGTCAGAAGAGAACTGTGTAAGCGGAGACTTGCCCTGCACTGAGGACAGGGAGCTGTTACCTGAGACTGGGCATTGACGTTGGCTCCATAGTTGACCAGTTCCCGGACCACCTCACCCTGACCAGCCAGGGCGGCGATGTGCAGAGCAGTGTTCCCCTTCTGAAACAGAGGCAAGAAACAGAGGAGGTTCCCTCAGCCTGCTCAAGGGATTGCCACAGGTAGGAGACCGAAGGTGCTAGCTGGCCAGAGACATCTGTGTCTATACCTAGCCAGTCCCTGGTCATGAAAGAATAGCAAAAGCACAGGGAACAGTGTTCCTCCCCACCTCTAACTCTCTCTCTCTCTCTCTCTCTCTCTCACACACACACACACACACACACACACACACAGAAACAGATATGCACAAACACCCAGACACACAAACACATACACATACACATATAAACACAAATACACATAGACACACACAGAGACACAAATACACAAACACCCACAGACACACAGACCCAAACATACACACACGTACATACACACACAACACACATACACACAAGCATACATAAACACACATATACACACAAACAGAGACACACACACAAACACACAAACACATCAACTCTAAGCCTCACGAAGGCCCCTGGGCCTGTTGGGAAGTCAAAGGACAGTGGTGTGGTCCTCGGTATTCATGAAGAAGCAGAAGAGATGATTTAATTCCATTTTGATTTACAAGCACCCAATCTCTCTGTATTTTAGAATCCATAGAACACATGGGAAGAGGAGGGTTGGATTTGTGGGATGAATTTGTGCGTGAATTTGTGGGATGCTATGAGAGGTCTACTTAACCACCCTGGAGCTGGGCCCTCGTGTCTGGGATGGAGAGGGAGGAGAGACGCGAAGGTACCCTTCTACCTTTCCATTCATGAACCCAGCTAAGGACCTGGGGCAGGCTTTGGTTTCTTGCTTTGTCTTTATGTTTAATCTTTCCTAAGCCTCCGAGACCAACGCCGATTTCATAGCCTATCAGGAGTCTGCTCTAAGCTAAGCTCTGAGGTCCACCTTTTTAAGCCCTTTTCCTCTATAGCATTCTAAAGCTACACTGGCTTATAAATGTCTAGAAGTAAGATCTACCAAGTAAGTCTTCATCACAAAATAAAAACCAAAGAGGAGGATTTGGGAAGTATGCCATTTCCCCCCGCTCTGGGGCAATGCCAGGGAAGGGGTGCTGCAGGTTTGCGGCCAGGAAGGAATGTTAGCGGTCAGCAGTTGCCCCTCCCCTCAGTTCCTGCGAAGAGCAGGTGAAACCACTGATTTCTGCCAAAGGGTAAATGCAAACTCACTGCACGGATGAGTGAGCGGGAAATGACATGGAAATTAGGGAATTTTCACTTGAGAAAGGAGTCTGCTTTCATAATATTTGGGAAGTTCACTCCGTATAAATTATATCTGTTCTCTCTCTATCGTTCAGTGGCGCTTTCTGCTGCAGAGAGCTGAAATCGAGGCTGTGTTCAGGACCTCATTTACCAAGCATCGAGCAGGAAATGAGGGGTTACAGCAATTCAGGCAAAGAGACAGCAATGTGGGGGAGCTGGGAAGAGAGGGGCCAGCGTGTGATGGTAAGAGGAGATTATTTTAATAAACGAGTGAGCGTATGTGAGGAATAAAGCACATTCTAGTGGTTGGGCACAGGTCAGTTGTAGACTGTGTGCTTACCGTGCACGGAAAAACAGTGTTTCACTAGCAAGTGCATCAGCAATGCAAAAATATCATGTTTTTGCAATCAATATGAATTGATGCTTCTATGTGAAACAGTTCCTGACAAAAGGAAGCGCCTCTTCAGGTAACTGATCAGGGAGAAAACAGCTTTACAGACCAGATTTTATTCAGTGACAAACAGGGTCATGTCACTCTTTCCCACCTGATTCTTTTTTTTTTTTTTAAGATTTATTTATTATTATTATAAGTACACTGTAGCTATCTTCAGACACACCAGAAGAGGGTGTCAGATCTCATGACAGATGGTTGTGAGCCACCCTGTGGTTGCTGGGATTTGAACTCAGGACCTTCAAAAGAGCAGTCGGTGCTCTTAACCGCTGAGCCATCTCTCCAGCCCATCCCACCTGATTCTTACGCCGGGTACTTTATATACTCAGCTCCGTTAATTTCCACGCCAACCCTGCAAATATGTGATAAAGTCCCTATTTACAGGTGGGAACACTGACACTTTTCCAGTGCCCAAGTAACTTGTCTAAGGCCACAGAGTTGGAAGTATGTCAACTGGGGCTCAGCTCTGGAGCTTGCAGAATGACCGACTCCTATATGAGGCAGTAAGAAGCCACCATAGAGGGGTCATGGTTTCGGAGCCCAGTGAGGAGGAGAGGACACAGGCCCACTGATTTCTGAGCACAGGATCCTGTGTTCTTAGGTGGCACCAGGGACTCAGAAAACAGGATGTGATGAGTAGCATCCTGGGAATCCAGGACCATGTTTGAGCTGGTTTCCGGGCTACAGTTGGAGAAGAGATACGAAGACCCACAGACTTGAATGTTCAATGCCTCGGTTGTGCTTACCTTGGTTGTTGTTTCTAGAATGATCTCTTTGTGCAGGAGTTCAACCACCATCTTCACATGGCCTTCTTTGGAGGCCAGATGCAGGCCATTCAACCCATTCTGAGGAGAAGAGAGAGAGGTGGGGAGGTTTCGGTTAGTGAGACTGCCCACTCCGACATCCTAAGGATGGGGGTAACATCTGGTGCAGTGGAAGGCGGAAATGCGGGGACACCGGGTGGGTAGCACTGACACGGACTACCGACCAGTAGCCGAGAAGGCTATTGGCATCCCAAGGTCAGAGTACCATGGAATAAAGACAATAAAACTGTCACGCTCTGGACGTGAACCAAGTACGGGCACACGGGAACCCTGAGATTTTCATCCTAGATCGTCTTTAGGCTTCACTGGGGTTTGGAAATGTCCAAATGCACAGACGTTGGAGGCTTGAGGAGAAATACAGTTCTCTTCCTGTATTTTACTTCCTGGCTGCCAGACACCAGCAGCCTCTTTGGCCACAAACTTATCCAAGATGTCCCGTGTCCCCACAGCCACCCCCCACCCCAAACCATGAAGCCAACTGGCCTTGGACTAAGATCCTGAGCCGAAACGAACCTATTCACTTGATTAACTTTACTTCCCCGGGTATTTTGTCACAGTAGCCGAAGGCTGACCACTTGATTGATAAGAATTCCCCTTGATTGAAATGATTGGCGTGGCTCCAGCCCCGGCGAACTTTCATGCAGTGG
Source organism: Apodemus agrarius (assembly GCA_964023405.1). NCBI lineage: Eukaryota > Metazoa > Chordata > Mammalia > Rodentia > Muridae > Apodemus > Apodemus agrarius. The sequence continues at coordinate 16,319,497 of OZ030023.1, read as the reverse complement.
CCAGGAAAAGTAGAGGTGCGACACCAAAACACGCTCAAAGTCTGTGGGGACCATCCCAGACTTATCCAAATAAGCTTCAAAACTTCTTCCTCTGAGAACCATGTGCCCCACCTTGGCTATGATTTCCTCAATTTTTTTTTTAAATACCGTGCCCAAACAGCCCCTATGCTAGCCCGCCTTTTCAGGAGCCACTACAGGGGCCATGCCCAACCAGAAGAGCTCTCGCCAAGCTGTGAAAAGCTCTAGTCAGTCTGAGGCTGCTACTGTGCCCCTAAAAAGCAGCTGGGCTCAGGATGTATCTCTCAGTCCTTACTTCCTGCTTCCTGCTCTGTGACCGGCGTACTGAAAGGCCCTGAAAGTTTCTGGAAAGATCTGATACCAAAGCCTGCTCCTTAAGAGGCGGGCGAGGAGGCCCCGTGGGTAAAGACATTTGTCAATCACACCCGGTGACCTCAGTTTGAGTCTTATGATGGAGGGAGACAACTGACTTCCTAAAATTCCTGTAACCTCCACAAGGCTCATGGAATCCATGTGCCCCTTCCCCCTTATTTTATACATACATATACATATACATATACATATACATATACATATACATATACATATACATATACATATACATACATCATAATATGTGTGTGTGTGTGTATATATATATACATATATATATATATATATATGTGTGTATATATACATATATATATATGTGTATATATATATACATATATATATATATATAGTGTTACTCAGCACCACAAATGATACTGCCAATGAGTTGGCAGAAATTTCAGTTCCATGGCTGAGGAGCCTCCATAAAGCAGGCTCCTGCCAGTCAGGATGAGGCCTGAGTTCTGCCTGTGATGTGAGGCCTCTGACTCACCTCTCTGAAGAGACCCTGTACCCTAGGCTTCAGAAATCCCCACTCCTCTCTTGGGTCGTGTTCAACTTCCCACTGAAACACGGCTGTCCACCTGGGTTCAGCGTTACCTCTTGTCATGTGACCCCGGGGAAGTCTTCTGGGATTACACTAGAGGGGCAGGGTAGACAGGAGGGTGGCAAGGCGCTCTGCCTATGTCCTAGTCAGATCAGGCCCGCCCAGCCTATAGCAGCCATCGAGTACAGCTGGTCAAGTCCTTGTAGGGTTGTGATATTCCTTACCAGGTGTGAATGAGTGTATGAGTGTGTGTGTGTGTGTGTGTGTGTGTGTACATTGTGGCCCTGCATGCACATTGTGATGGTTTGCATATACTTGACCCAGGGAGTGGCACTATTAGAAGGTGTGGCCTTGTTGGAATAGGTGTGTCACTGTTGGGTGTGGGCTTTAAGACCCCTGTCCTAGCTGCCTGGAAGCCAGTCTTCTCTTAATGACCTTCAGATGAAGATGTAGAACTCTCAGCTCCTCCTGCACCATGCCTGTCTGGATGCTGCCGTGTTCCCATCTTGATGATAATGGACTGAACCTCTGAACCTGTAAGCCAGCCCCAGTTAAATGTCGTCCTTATGAGTTGCCTTGGTCATGGTGTCTGTTCACAGCAGCAAAGCCCTAACTAAGACCCACGTGTACTGATGAGTGCGGGTAATGGGAAGATCACTTTATCAAGAGTTTCCTGATGCAAACATGAGACTCTGGCCATCACATGTCTTTCTCTTGCAGGCTGCGCACAACACTAACTGCAGGGCCCAAAGCCAGCTTTGTGGCTTTTTCATCCCACCGTGTGAATAAAATTATCGGGTCAAAGAATGACTACAGCCAGTCCTGGTGACGGAAGGGCTGATGGCGGGCAACGGTCTGAACAGGAAGTTAGGGGAGGGGTAACGGACACCGGGCACACACACCCCCACGGCCTGTACTCAGTGTGTAGAGCGTAAGTTAACTGAAGAACCACCTGCCAAGTGAGGGGATGCATGGGAGGCCCCAGTCCTTTCTTCGGCTGATTCTCTTTGAGGGACAGGTCTGGTGAAGGGCTTGTCCTGTTCAAGACCTTTAGACAGAGATCTCCCAACCCTACTCAGGAAGGCTCCAAGCTCTGGCGTGGGAGGCTTCTGGGAGATGGCAGTGGGGTTGTGGTCATGGCTACACTCTGCTTACCACAGGAGATGGTTCTGGAATCCCGCCAGCAGGGATGCGGCTTATGTAGTGCTTGGCTTGGTGGCACTGCCACCTACACAGTCCCGAGAACCTCAGAGCTACAGTGTTGATGAGCCTCGGAGGAGACGTCTAACACAGAATGGTGCTCTGTGAGCTTTCCTTGGTCTCCGGAGCCAGTGCAAGGACCCTGATCCACAGGGATGCTGGATTTCTGACCACCCAAAGCGGGCGGCAAGGTGTATTTGAGGCTCTGAGATTCTACCTTTCACTCACAGCTTAGGAAACCAAGGCCAGAGAGGCTGGGTTAACGGAGGAAACCCAACCTGGTTTTGAGAGCTCTCCTCTCGGGAGCTAGCTCGCTTCTTCTAGAGTTTACTCTTGATTATAGTCGCAACAATCATCTGGTTGTGACTTCTGCAACTGATCTCTATGGGTCCACTTACTGTCCTGATCTTCACGAGTCTCTCTTTGGTCCTCCCTGGTTTTCAAGCCTTTCGGAAGCTCACTCCTGGCTGAGGTAATGACCTTTCTTCCCAGAGGAGTCTGTCTGAGTGGGTGTGCATTCCAAAGTGCACCCTTCCTTCCAGATTCTGTTTCTTCCAACTCTTTCTCCTTATGACTTTGTTCCTGTGTGTGTATTTGTGTGCGTGTGTGTGTGTGTGTGTGTGCGTGTGTGTGTGTGTGTGTGTGTGTGTGTGCGCGCGCGCGCCACTGTGTCTACGTAGGCCTGAGGTGAATGAAAGGAAATTTTCTTCAATCACTCTTCAATATTATTATTTGAGGGAGAGTCTCTCATTCAGACCCAGAGCTCGTAGATATCACTAGTCTCATAGGCAGCTTGCTGGGGGCATATCCCCATCTCTGCCTTCTGAGACTGAGGCTGGAAGTACTAGCAGGCCACCATGCTGGACGAGCATCTCTGTGGATTCTGACTATCTGAACTCAGGTCCTATTGCTTGGGAACCAAGTGAGTGCATTGCTGAGCCATTTCCCCAGCCATCACGGGGTCTTTGCAAGTCACCGGTACATCCCTTACTCAGGAGATTTGAATTTAATGTCCTCACTCCAGAGCCCTATTAGGCACAGCCAACCAGCAAGAAACTCTGGACTTAGTAACACAACAAAAGCAGAGGTGCTGATACCTGCTGCTTCTGCCACAGACTGCTGAGTAGCTACCAAATCCCAGACCTCCATGCCTGGCCGTGCGCAGTAGGTGCTTAAGAAACAAGCACTTTCCCTAGAAGAACTCGCTGTGGGTGATATAGGAACAGATACATACAAAACGAAGGCCCTAAATGTTCCTGCGGGCATGTGTGAATCAGTAACACAGAGGGGAGCAGACTACTCTTCAGGGAATGATGCTCGCAGCCAGACAGCCAGTTCATGTAACACTGGGGTGAAAAGTGCATTGACGATGGCAAACGGAAGGCGTCGCACGTGATGCTAAGTTCTCAACCCACGGGCGAGCACGGCACAAGCCACGCCTCCAATCCTTCTCATTGTGGGTCCTCCTTTCCTGAGGCAGCTGGGTTCGACAGGTGCACAAATGCTCCAAGCCCCAGAGGTAAAGCCCTCTTCAGGAGCCAACCTCGGCAGGTGGATGTCCAGCTGCTGGAAGTGACCAAGCGGCCGAGCAGCTAAGGCTGTGGGCCACCTGAGCCCCAGTGTCCTGCCCTGCGGTCTAAGGAGCCTTGGCCTTACTAAATGCGGAACTAGTCTACACAAGGGATGAGAGTGTCCCGTGGATGAATACTGAATTTAACACTTTCTCTTTAAACGGATTTTTTTTTTTTTTTTGAAAATGCTCAAGTGTGAGGAGAGAAGAGTACTGATTATGTGAACTATCTGTTCCTAGCTGTGACTACGGACAGGGATAAACTGTAATTTACCACCTCTTCAGAGCCAGGAACCATATGCTTTTGCTTGAGTTAAATCAGATGTAAGGCGGTTGCCAAGAGTAAGAGGCAGCCTGCTGGATCTCTCTCGATAGCTGAAGGTGCTCGTCCAACCTTTGCAGTCTCTTTCTCGTCAAGCCAAATGGCAGGCAGGCTGCTGAGAGGATTAGGAATGGGATAAATGACATATTTCTTCTCTCAAGTAACAGGAGTGCCGGAGATAAGCACAAAGGAGTTCGAGACACTCCAGACAAGAGGCTCCGGCTACGTGAGACGCAGCAGCTACTTGTGGCCATTTTCCACGGCGCTGTCCTGAAGGGCCCTGGCTTGCTACCCCCTTCCCCCACACAGACCCCCTCGCACTAGGTGGTGGCCCGTGAGTTAGCCCACCTGACATGCCCTTAGTTTCTCAGCTGTGTTCTTTTCCTCCTGCTTTCTTTTGTATTGACTTGAGTATTTTTCTCCTGATCTATTTTAAGCTCTGAGTCTCCCCAAGCCTTTGTCTAGTCTACTGACAGATTTTTAATCACTGTATTGCATGAGACTCTCCCCTCTGTACGCTGAGATTCTCCATCACTTTGGCGAGTGTCACTCATGTCTCCACGGAGTTCTTTCACGTCAATCATCTCCGTCTTCTCTGGGCCTGCGTCTGTCGACTGTTTTGCCTCTTGACCATAGTTTGTGTTTTGTCTAAGCGTATGCTACACTAGTGATTATTAATTGACTGCAGGCATCACACACAAGAGCAGGAGGCCTGGAAACACTTATCTATCATTTATGGCTGAAAACCGATTCGGCTCACCTATGCAATGGTTAGTCAGAGTCAGAAGCTGTGGTGGTTTGAATAGGTGTGGCCGCCATAGACTCACGTGTGGGCCCATGGGGAGTGGCTCTATTAGGAGCTCTGCCTTTGTTGGAGTAGGCGTGGCCTTGTTAGAGGAGGTGTGTCACTGTGGGGGTGGGTTCTGAGGTCTCTATGCTCGAGCTATGCCCGGTGTGAGACACTCTCCTCCTTCCGCCTGCAGAACGAGATGTAGAACTCTTAGCTTCTTCTCCAGTGCCACGTCTGCTTGAATGCTGACATGCCTTCTGCCATGATGATGATGGACTGAACCTCCGAAACTGTAAGGCAGCCCCAATGAAATGCTTTCCTTGGTAAGAGTTGCCTCGGTCATAGTGTCTCTTCACAGCAATGGAACCCCAAGACTGGAGTTCACCTGGGGTTGAGTCTTATTATGTTTGGTCTGTCAGCCTCCACACTCCTCACAAAGGATGCTGCAGTCAGCCTGAGTTTGATGTAGGGGTCGGGGTCCCAGAAGGGTTTCAGTGCTCTTAATCTCCCAGCTTCCAGCTCTTCCGGGTACCTATAGCTCAGGTGGACTCATCTCTCTGCCTTGCTTCTCGCCTAGTGACTCTGTTATTCCTGGTGACATAGACTGGCAGTGGTAGGCCAGTTCCAGCTTCAGCCTTAGACAGGCTCTGTGTGTCCGCACCTCAAGGGTTGGGTACGTTGTGTTTCATTCCCTGTTCTTTATTTTGCCTTGTCTGTACTGGGCCTTGCACGTCCTCAATGTCCTCTAGCAGAGCCAGAGATCTCCTTGTTACTGGGGTAGCAAATCTGGTCCTAGGACAGTTGCTGGCCTCCCCAGGGTCAGCGGATATCCAGAGGTGCTGATGCAAACCAAGCTGACACAAGCAAGCGCCTGCCCCTCATCAGAAGCAGTGTGTTCCTGCTCCTCCCGGGAAGGATGGCGCCAGGGTGCAATCTGGAACGTGGAAGCAGGTCTGTGTGGTATCAAGAGAGAAGTCTGGGGAACTTGCAAGACTCTTCCTCTTCCACCTTCCACTCATCACACATTGAGCACCCAAGGCCCAGGGGGCTTCTCTGTAGTATCCTGTATTTCCCATGAGCACTGTCAAGGCATGGGGTTAAAGATCTGCCGTAGACCCCTTGACCTCTGTACTGGCTGGTTTTGTGTGTCAACTTGACACAGGCTGGAGTTATCACAAAGAAAGGAGCTTCTGTTGAGGAAATGCCTCCATGAGATCCAGCCGTGGGGCATTTTCTCCATTAGTGATCAAGGAGGGAGGGCCCCTTGTGGGTGGTACCATCTCTGGGCTGGTAGTCTTGGATTCTATAAGAGAGCAGGCTGAGCAAGCCAGGGGAAGCAAGCCAGTAAGAAACATCCCTCCATGACCTCTGCATCAGCCCCTGCTTCCTGACCTGCTTGAGTTCTGGTCCTGACTTCCTATGGTGATCAATAGCAATATTTCCATGGCGTAAGCTGAATAAACCCTTTCCTCCCCAACTTACTTCTTGGTCATGATGTTTGTGCAGGAATCGAAACCCTGACTAAGACAACCTCTAAGAGTTGTCAGGGTTTTGCCTTGCAGGGCTCACTCCTTCAGTGTCTGCTCTACATGGAGATGGTGTGCGTGGGCCTCTTTCGGTGGCTTCGCCTCTCTGGGATCCAGGTTACTCGGTTGCTGATACTCCCTTGGCTCTTGCTGAGTGTGAGAAGATTTATAATCTTGGGAATTATCTGTTGTGATTTCACACTATTAAGGCAGCAGCAATACTGTCTGTAGCTTCCATACCCACACACTTCCTGTCTGGAGTCTCCAAGACGTCATACAGTTTCATACCACCATGGCCTTAAAGAAGAGATGGTCTCTTTGAAGAGCAAAAAATCTCTACACTGTGATTCACAGCAGCTTTCTTCTTGTGCCTTTGCCCCGCCTTTAGGTAAAAATGTTCACTTTAGCTCATTCTTCTGAGAAGCAGTGTCTGGCGGAGGAACAGAGTCCAGCGAGCGGGTGCAGCTGCTCCCAACCAGCTTAAGATATTCCCGAGCCGCATTCCGCCTGCATGGCTTAACTCGGAGTATTTTCTTGTACCAACTGCGAGAGATTCCGCTGGCAGAAACACACGATCCCAGACATTTGTTCTCAGTAAACTGTTCCTCTGTTTGGCTGCTCTGATTGCCCCAATTACACTAACTGATTTCCAAATGTACAAATACAGTCGACATGCCACCGGAAACTTAGCACATATCCAGTCAGGAGCAGAAAGGAGGCCTCAGACAGTCAGCACCTGGGAGCCCGCGGTTCCACAGTTCATGGGAAGTGGCAGGGAGAGCTCGGAAGCTGACGCTGATGGTCCCAGAACACACGGCCCTCACACCTCCTGTTCAATCATTCCACCCTGTTGAACATCACAGAGCTATTGCTGTGATGGTCACTATTGCTGTGATGGTCACTATTGCTGTGATGGTCACTATTGCTGTGATGGTCACTATTGCTGTGATGGTCACTATTGCTGTGATGAAACACAACTGGGGGAGGAAAGGACTTACTAGTCTTACAGTTACATATCACTGTTCATCATTGAAGGAGGTCAGGGAGAGAACTCAGTGGCACATCCCTCTTTCAGAATGACCCTACTACCTGCTTTAAGAAAGCATAAAACTATCCAAGACACACAACAGCAACAAAGAAGAAGAACCAGGCAGCAATTTTACTCCTAGTGTGGTCCAAATGTCTACCCAGAGCTTCTTCAGGCACCCCGGGTCCTGTTTAGAGCCTCACTCTCCTGCACGGGTCTTGGTTGAGAATGAGGGTCAGACAACAGGCACAGCTGTGGGGATGGGTATATAATTTCCACTGTTCAGAGTAGAAGCCATCGACTGACTGGGAAGTGACCAACACAGCCACAGGGACATCCTTCACCACTACGTGGATTTTGAACATCAGACATCCATTACTGAGGTTCAAACCACTGAATGGAATAGGGTTGAAAACGAGAGGCAGGCAGAGCCGGAGGAGCTGACCCTGCCACCAAAGACCAAGTGTAGAGTGAGGAAGACCTTGGAGCAGGAAGGGAGGGCAAGAAGGCAGAGTCGGGGATGCAGAAAGAGGAAGGAGGAAGGAGAGACCGACAGAAGGGGGGGTACGGAGAGGGACAGCTGGACTCTGGTGGAAAGCTGGCTTGAACACATATGGGAGCCAGGTGGGTGTTCTGTGACTTGAGCTTTGTACAATCTGGAATGTCTAGAAACAACAGAATATCATGGATGGGTAGGAAGATCAATCCCATCCAAGGAAGATACGAAGACAGAGAAAAGCAGTCACGACGCAAGCAGTGGGGAGGCAGGGGTTCTCTGTGCTGTTCTCACAGTATGGTTTCTGTGGATAGAAAACAATTTCGGTTTGAAAGAAGACAGGCGGGAGGGATGGAGGCAAAGGTCTAGAGAGGCCACAGGAGAAGGCGGCAACTCTAATTTCTGGTTAATGGGCTGGGGCTAAGCTAGGTTTTCTGCAAAGCCCTGGAGGAGATTTGGCCACATCCACCTAGTCTATTTGCAGGGCCCGTGAAGAGCGGCCTGGAGCAGGGTTCTGATGCTCTCCTGTAAGTATATAACCTGCCCTGCGTGCCATCCAATCATGCCAAGGGAACAGCCTCAACTTCACACGGATGCCTGCGGATAAGGACCCGGCCACCTGCTATCTTTTCTACTTTAGAGGGTTTATGCCTCTGCAGAGACCACTTGGTGGTGGTGGTGGTGGTGGGGAAGTCTGTTAAAAACATTCCATCTTGCAACGTAATGACTTGGGAGGCAGATGGAGCCGAACAACCGTCAGGGTTGGGAGGGGCTTACCCTTTCCTCCTCTGTAGGCCCGCATTCCTCTAGAGACAGGGACAATTGAGGAGTTGCAGGCATCCAGGAGGACCGTACCAACTTAGAGAGGGAGGCGGAGCGACAGAATGAGCTGGCTCTAAGCATCTTTCCTTCTGTGCTTTATTACAACCTAAATTCGGTTTTCTTGCCAGGTAGCTCTTAAGGATCACAGTTTAGTCATGCTCGGGAGGAGGGGGTCACCTTGCTCTGCATCGTTATCGTTATTGTTATCGTAAAGCTGCAAGGGACCACAGCAACGTCTGAGCCCTGCCTGGAGGCCAGGCGGCCTCAGATCACCTTCCCTCTGCTGTGTGGCTGCTCAAAGCCTGTGGTGGCCCGCCGTGCTCCAAAATCCCACAGCTCAGCAACAATCCTACTGCCGAGGTTTGAGGGCTCTCGGGAGTGCTGAGGGAGGATGTTCAGCTTCAGGCTAATGAGAGGGAGGGCTCCGAAATCGAGCTCAGCAGCTAAGAATATCTCCCATGCACTAGAAAGACTCTATGTCCGAGATCTCGAGTTTTCTTTTTTAAAAATCAAGAGAACCAGACCTCCAGAGGAAAGGCAGTAGGATTAGAGGGGGAAAGTCTGGGGAGGAGAGAGGCCTGTAACCGGTCTTGCCGTTCATCTCTCTATCCCAGTGGTACACATCTCGAAAAAACGATGACCTGCCTGCCATCCTGGTATATGAAATAAGCAATCAGCACTCACAGGAAACACTTCGGACACGTTTCTTGCTGGCTCAGGGGGACGCGTGACAGCGTGCCTACCAAACTGCCGACGGTGGCGTGCGCGGTCGGGGAGGGGAGACGTTCAGACGTCGTACATTTCCGCCCA